>CM047427.1:75186475-75358961 GCA_026168455.1 Theocolax elegans
AAAAAGCGGAATTTACACCCAAGCGGAGATCCAAGCACTAAGACAACACCTTATGTTTCCCGTAGAAAGGCCAGCCATGTTGAACACAATTGCATTAGGAATGACCGGGAAAAAGGTAGATAAAAACGGTATGTCTATTACCCGATTATTCGATGAAGAAGCGAGTACAATAACCTTTTTTTATTCAACGCGGTTAGAAATTAAATTTTCCAATTATTGTAATTGTAATATACTAGTAGTTATAAATAATTAAAATATTAGGAGTTTTATTATATATTAATGACAAAACTTAGTTTTAATAGTAAAAAAACAGGGATTAAAACTTTTCTTTTGCTTATTATATTTTTAAATGCTACTCACGGTAACTGACGCGTCTAAAAGGATTGTGCAAGTGAATCACTTTGATAAGACTATAATCGTCTTAATTATTGTTAGTTTTTATTATAAGATACTATACTTTATACGAGAAAGAAACTGCTAAGTGTCTATTTTCCGAAATGAAAATAATATTGCACTGTATAATTCTGAAATTTTTGCTGACTCGCATCGGTTAGTAAATGAAATAATTATTACTAGATTACAAATAGTCATACTTCGTGTATTGATTTTTTAAATGAGACGAATAGATTAATACTGTATTAATTGTAATGTAAATTAAAATAATTGTAACTTATGTAACAAAACGATTGTTTTTTTTATCATTTTACATGTGCATTTAAGTCATTATTTTTTAATAAAAAAGGATACTATTAAACCAATTGATACCACAAATAAATTATTGACTTTATGTGTATATGAATGCAATCGATACACGATAACGGTATATGCTACAATTATTTACAGGATAACTAAATGATATTCCGTTTGGATAAACAATAACACTGTTACAATTGAAGGAACAATTTATTTATGTTTTAGTTACACGACCTATTCATTTAATAACGTGATGAGATAATTTTAATGAATAAATTTCCAAATTCACCAACAATGATTTAACTTATTTGTTAACGGTTGAATATTTTTTATTTTAATTTAAATTATTCGAAATACTGTAATATTTCATTACTGTGAATAAATATAAAATTTGGATATGTTTTTGTATAAATTCGTTAATCTTATCATGTTTTTTTTTAATTTTATTGCATAGGATACGTAATATTTTTTTGAACACAGGTGAAATGAGCACTATAAAAATTAAAAAATGTATAATTTTTTACAAATTTATATATAATTTTCTCGTGTTAAAAATCTCTTTGTTACTTTATTAAAAAATCTGATTATATTTAAGAATGAGATTTTCGCTGTTTAAAAGAGGAGCAGTTTAATATCAAAGTTTCATTCTAACTGGATTATAGGTTGAATAATGGTTTTAAAGTCTTTAGTGACTTGAATAGATTTATGGGTTAGCTGAAATAATTTACTTAGAAAAGTTAGTTATATGTTAATTTATTTTAAAATGTTTCCAATAATATACATATTACTAATTTTACTAACTGATTACTAATTATTACGTTTTGTTAATGGCTATTTTTAACCACATTTGGTAGGTTATAGCATTCCGTCGGTCAAGGTATTTTAGCTTTGATATGTATTCAAATAGAATGTATATTTGTTACATAGAAAGAAATTTCAATCTTAAAGTAATGCATCTATATACTATTCAGGTTATCATTTTTAAAATTTCATGCACATTTTCAATTCCCTTAAAGGACTAGAAAGGTCAATTATTTTTAATCTTTATTTATTATTTAACACATTTTTCACTAGTATTATTCATCTCTTTTAACCCCATATATTTTAAGCAAAAATCGCAGACATGAGACTATGCATAATCCATGTCATATAAAATAAGTACTGCTCAACGTATTATTAACCAATCGACGATAACAATTTTATCCTGAATTAATAAAGCAAATACAACTTACGAATTGAAAAATATATGCGAGATATTTTCCCGAACGATGTTAATACGATATACATCTATACAGTATTACGTGTAAAACTCGAAGAAAAGGAGAACTAATTTATCAAGCATCGACATTCTTTTACCCTCGATAAAACGCTCCGTGACGAATACACATAAACATACAAGTGATCGTCATGCTTGGATTTTCTACAAAAGGGATTTATGCGCTTGCGATTTGTTTCGAAAAGCTCGAATGAGTTACAGGCGTCCATGTTTACGGAATGCATGGATGATGCAACCGAGTGGTAACGCCCTTTTGTTTTATACCTTTTATCCCGAAAATTTTCCATGAAACGTTTTAAAACCCGACCTGGTTGTAAATCATAAATTATATTGCTAGCGCATCGAGATATAAAAGTCGAGAAATTTTTCGTGCGAGTTTAGATAAGATCACCAACGAGAGGTTAAATTACTTCCTTTTCTTTCTCCCGATGCAAGTATAAAGGTATATTTCGAATTTGTAGGTTTCATATATAGACTGTAGGGGTCGATTAATCAACCTTATTGGTCAAAATTTGTTATTATGTTTCTAATTATTTTTCCCTTGGTCTTTATTAAGGCGAAGTTTGAATAACTCTTTTTTGTAGCAATGTAACTCATCTACATCCGCAATTAAAAAATTAAAAAAAAATAATTTTTTTTGTTAAATAATGAAGTTAAATTGATATTACTTTCGGGGCGGAAGTGTACTTACGAAAGTAGCAATTAGGAAGGTGAACGTAGTTAACTTTTCTTGTTTTAATAGTCGTTGATTAAGTACCGCGCCAAACTGACACTTTTAAAATCATAATTAATTGACATTAATTATCCTGTAATGATTCCAATCTCTTATACCAAATAGCGTTCATTAAATAAACGTTGGTAATGCTTTATTTTAAATTAACTAAAGTACTATGGTTAATTTATATTTAAGAGAGAAGTTTATTTCGAATTTTAATCTTCATAAATGTAGTTGAATATTTCTTTTAATCTAAGTTTTTCAAATGTCGTCTGTTACGTTTATAGTAAATCATTTTGGCATGATTTTAATATAATCTTAATCTTTATAGATATACTTTGTAATTGATACGCATTAAAGCTTTCTACAATTGCTTATTTCGATATGTACTGTAACACTTCCGCTACTGTTTATACATACATAAATAATTAAGTACATACTCCCAATAACGTTTATTGATTGTACAATATTTGCCATAATTTGACACCATCGACTATTTGCTTATTTACGCAATTACTCAATTACAATTTATTTATGTAAATTACTTAATTTATTTGTTATTTTACTCGATTTCGACTTTAAAAAAATTCTATTGTTTAAAATTAAATTATTGTAAAACGATCGATCAAGCGCTACGTACATATGGATGGATCGTTGCACTGTCAATTTCATACCAAACAACACCGAGTGAGCTAATAAAGCCGTTCTTTTCGTATCTTCGAACAATGCAGTGCGTTCTTATGACAAAAAAAAATAAAAATAAAAAAAAAATTGTGAAAATCCGATAAAAGCCCTTATTGTTCTGGATTCCTCTTTTTAACTCTTATTTTTATCGGGAAGCCTCTTGGAATCATACGTATAAGCACGTTACCAGTAGGCTTTTTGATGCATGTTAAAGGTAGCGTGCTTGAAATAATGAGCTACATATTCGGAGTATCAAGGAGTAGTACAAGAACGTCAGTAGTCAGACTGTGAAAAAAAGAAGTAAAACAACATCACTACTGACAGGAGATAACGTCTATTCTGCAAATTGACATTGATGCAGTATAACTGGTTTATGATAGATGGTAGAATAGTAATTGGACCTAAATTTTTTTTATTGTTATTTACGATTGTTCAATTTATAAACTCGAGTAAGTTATATAATACACAAAATAATTTTTTAGTGTTTAAAGTATAACTATTTTAACGTTTACAAGTATATGAAATAAGTTTTGCAAAGTATAAATAAAAATGTTTAACATTAAATTACTCTAAAAGTTTTGAAAATGTATTCCATATACCTTCACAGCACTTTGTTTTACGGACAAGATGTGCTTTCTATTATACATTGCTAGATAAAAGAAACAATTTTATTTTTTCAATTCAAAATTTAACATTATTGTCACATACACGATAATGAACATATTGTTAAAGGCAATCGAAAATTCGAAACTCTAAATCCTTTAACGTTTTCCTCTCTTTCTCTCTAATCGAACTAAACGCATCATATATACTTTAGCTATTTTTCTTCCTCTTCATTCAATGGACAACATGATTGCAATTCTTTGAGAAATATCGACGAAAAGATCCAAGTTTCGCTACCTCTCGTGCGCGTTATCTCCCATACGTGTGGTAACATCAAGGAGGTATAATATAAGAAGCTTTCCACGCTACTCAGTATTAAAATTTAAATCCATTCTTTCCATCTTTTCATATGCGCAAGCGAACGCGCTATTTTCTTTCTGACCTTCTTTCACAAATGCCCTTTTTCGTCTAACCCTTTTTTTCCACCAACGGAACAATAAATGACACTATACGATATTTCTGATACATATACACGAGTACTCAAGATCGAGCTTTCAAATTAATTTTAATTAATGAATAGACAAATATACCAATGCATTACTGCTAATTAGCGTAAATATCGAAAAAAAAAATTCATTACATTATTAGAAAAGAATGCTGAAATCACTGGAAAAGCCAATTCAGTACGATAGAGCTTTTGTTTCTTCCTCATCCTATTTTACGAGTCTCGTTTTATACGAAAGCTCGCGGATTTTCGCGACGCGTATTTTTCAAAGTCGGTCGATTCTTCCTCTCTCTAATGTCCCTTCATGGCCTCTCGTTCGATGAATCGTGACTAATCGCCTTTATCTCAACTCCTACGCCCACTCGTCGTATTTTTTTTACTTCGCAGTTTTGTATATACCTATAGCTTTTTTTTCGTCCGTTTTACCTTGCCAGTAAAAGGTGCGCGTAAGCTTCATACGCACGTACTCGCTTCCATAGATCGTCGTGAAAATAAAAAAAAACCCCGGAGGTTATGGTGGAGGCGGATGGAAAAAGAGAGAGAAAAAGAGTTATGGGATTACGTAATCGATGATCTCACGCGGCTGAGGCGATTTAATTCCGTGTTCTCGTAGCTCGACAATATAGGAGCTACTGGATTCCCATATTGGTATAGATTCGACGAAAAATTCCGAATTTCCTTTTTCGCTAACGAATTTTCTAAGTTTATTGCGATATTTATTGGCATAGAATATTGAAATACGGGTAAGACTTTTTATACCAGAAAATGCTATGAAGATTTTTTTTTGTTAAAATATTTTGTAAATTGTTAAAGAAAAAATCGATAAATATTTGTTTTATAGAAAAAGTGATTGCATATAAAACGATAAAAAAATTTATTAGAGGAAAACAAGAACGTTTTTTTTATTCCAGCTGTGGTATATATATATATTTTCAAGTCAACAAATTGCGTTAAAACAATTGTTTATATAGTAATCTATACGCGTAATTATTTATAACAGAAATACCATTATTAATCTCTTATAGACTTTACAAATATCCCAGTGAATCACGCAAATACAATTCGACTAATCAATTTTTACCCCCAGATAAACAAGTTGTTAATCTACGTTTCACGTTAACATTTGTATACAAATGCACGTGATAACAATCGTCACTTAAACGATTAAACTGAAAATTCGATTAATTAAATATACGATAAATCAACATTAACATTAAACACACAATTACACGGGTCTATATTGAAATAAATATTGTCTTTGGTAGAGAAATTTTTTCGGTTTATAGATATTCGTATTTAGTTCTATATATACGCTTGGATATGTTTGTTCAGAGTGTTTGTTCGATCGTGAAATGCGCTTATTTCTTCCTCTCGGTATTTTTCACGATACATACTCGCTCTCTTCTTTCTCTGTCTATTATACCGGCACTCATTCCTAATTACAATCTTCCTTATAGTCGCTAAAATATTTCTATAGAACGGTTCTCCTCTTTTTTGATCGAGGATTTGTAGTGAGCTGAATAATCGGGTTGATGATGAGCGCGTACAGCAACGAATGACGCTAATCAGTCTTGGATTTTTAGACTGATTAAAGAGGGACGTGCAGGATTTTCCAGCCGATTTGCAACGCTTTTGGCGTAAAGTCAATTTGAAATGGGGCAGCGGTAGCGATCTCTCTTTTTCGGTTTCAACGCTCGGTTTCAAAGCCACGTGATATCGAGATTATCTGCAAAGAATGATTGGCAGTGATGAATCAAAGATACCTATGCGGAAATCCGATTGATGGATTGATGTTCATTTAATGTTGACCTGCTTTAATGCAAACATTTGTCAAATTAAATATTTTTTTATAGAAAAAGTGATTGCATATAAAACGACAAAAAAATTTATTAGAGGAAAACAAGAACGTTTTTTTTTTCAGCTGTGGTATATATATATATTTTCAAGTCAACAAATTGCGTTAAAACAATTGTTTATATAGTAATCTATACGCGTAATTATTTATAACAGAAATACCATTATTAATCTCTTAATATCCCAGTGAATCACGCAAATACAATTCGACTAATCAATTTTTACCCCCCAGATAAACAAGTTGTTAATCTACGTTTCACGTTAACATTTGTATACGAATGCGCGTGATAACAATCGTCACTTAAACGATTAAACTGAAAATTCGATTAATTAAATATACGATAAATCAACATTAACATTAAACACACAATTACACGGGTCTATATTGATATAAATATTGTCTTTGGTAGAGAAATTTTTTCGGTTTATAGATATTCGTATTTAGTTCTATATATACGCTTGGATATGTTTGTTCAGAGTGTTTGTTCGATCGTGAAATGCGCTTATTTCTTCCTCTCGGTATTTTTCACGATACATACTCGCTCTCTTCTTTCTCTGTCTATTATACCGGCACTCATTCCTAATTACAATCTTCCTTATAGTCGCTAAAATATTTCTATAGAACGGTTCTCCTCTTTTTTTGATCGAGGATTTGTAGTGAGCTGAATAATCGGGTTGATGATGAGCGCGTACAGCAACGAATGACGCTAATCAGTCTTGGATTTTTAGACTGATTAAAGAGGGACGTGCAGGATTTTCCAGCCGATTTGCAACGCTTTTGGCGTAAAGTCAATTTGAAATGGGGCAGCGGTAGCGATCTCTCTTTTTCGGTTTCAACGCTCGGTTTCAAAGCCACGTGATATCGAGATTATCTGCAAAGAATGATTGGCAGTGATGAATCAAAGATACCTATGCGGAAATCCGATTGATGGATTGATGTTCATTTAATGTTGACCTGCTTTAATACAAACATTTGTCAAATTAAATACTTTTCTAGAGACTAGATGCACTATTACATTTGTATATCCAAAATAGATTTTTTTCATAAAGAAAAAAGTTTTCTAAAAAGTATCCAAATGATCTAGATAAAAATTGTAGTGCCAGCATGGGCAAAATTCAAAACAAAACATAACCTCAATGCGAATGAGATGAAAAAAACCTATCCGCAATGGTAAAAATTTCAATCTCATTCCTCATTTTTTATAAAAATTCTCGACAAAAATTTTAACTATATTTAAGCGAATGTTAACATATTACTCTGAACATTTATTGAGTAATTTTTATTAGTTTTTTCTATTTGCGTAGGAATTGTTAACATAAATAAATAAATAAAATTATAATTAAATAAAATTAAATAAAAATAGAATTTGTTATTTTGCGTTCGAGGACATCATCTCTTTAAATTCGTTCTATTGAACTATTTGAATATAGGCGTATTTTATTTCGCTACTGCTTGCAAACTGTATCTGATCCAATAACCAGATGCGCAAACTGATTTCGATCGAATTTGCAGTAGCGAAGGAACCAGTAAATGTATAAAGAAAGTTACACTGAATAATTAAATTTTCAATCGTGACTTTATTGGATGGAAATATTGATACAATTCTAAGGTAAAAGTCATTCTGCATATACAAAATCCATTTAAAAGTCATATACAATACAGACGGAGAAGAAACATCTCTTATTCATTTGTGTTTCCTTTGCCTTTTTATAGACTATACAAATGTTCGCATTTAATGCTTTTCAAGGATATACCATAGAATAACCAGATAATTCGTCGCCCTTGTCGTCCGTTCCATTTATTTACTAAACTTCCTTCGCGCTTTGTTTCTATGATACTTTGCGATCGTAGATTTTCTGTCGTGACTTCTGTACACAATACCTCTGCATCTTTCGCAAAAATTAAACTAAATAAGAATGGAGGTGTCATGTATGAAATTCTAGTACTCTAATCAAAGTTTCAATTAATAATTTACTGCATAAATAGATTATTTTCGAGATCTGTGAAAGTTTTTGAATCACGTGTTTGGGTTCAATTGTCATTTCAGGTGGAATCGATTGGCCCGCACGCCGTTCCAAATTCGACAACGCAGTGTACCTACGAAACTATGCGCTGCCAGGCATCGCTTGTGGTGAGAATTTATCGTCCATGATCGTACGTCGAATCTGCATTGATTACAGCTCGCTGCTGCCCAAATTTCACAGAGCACGGTAAGATACTGCTTTACTACTCACAATGAGTGTGACAAAAAATATACTTTTACATCGGTTAAATCGCTATTTTTTATTTGTTCAATAAGGATGATTACACTGTTTAAACATTGTTATTTTGCAAGGCGGTTGCCAATAGTATGCTTTTGATGTCAAAATTACAACGAAAATTATTCCTGAAAGTATCTTACGTATACGGGAAATTTATGTTTGATTTACTCTTCAGATTGAATCTATATAACTTTCGATCTTCGATAACATTATTCTTCTTACATGCAAAACATGACGAAAACGGAAAAATAGGTCAACAATTTTTGAAATACCATATTTTAATATACCCAAATTTTGTTCTAAATTAACTTTATTTAGTATATTGTGTAAAATTTTAATATAATAGTACACTTCGTTCGAATATAATTGATGATTAGTACAAAAAAAAATATTTAAAATCATATGTATAGACTTTTCAATATTATCCGTTACTCCTACATATCTCAATTATAAACATTAAAACCAAGCCTGCTTAAAAAGTGCATCCAAATGAAAGTGTAATGAACATAAAAAGACAGACGAATTCGGGGTTGCAATTAACACATGCATTAGAAGACGTGAAAGAATACCGAAATACAGTCGTAGGCTTAAAAATTCTCTCCCTTTGAAAAAAAGTTTCTTTAAGAGTTACACACGTATCAAAAGCGGACCTCGCGGCGTTACGTGTAAAACACAGAGCGCGTGAAGTGAAAAATACGCGTTCTCCATTTGACATTGCAGATATGTGAAATTCTCTCTCTTAGTCTGTTGGTGGAATTTACGATTTTCGATAATACTTGATACATTGTAAGCTTTTTATCGGAAAACCCGAAAGATGTTATCGCACTTTATAATACGTTCAAGAACGAAATCTTGGTGGCTTTTTCCTCGTTTTTATTTTTTATTACAAGTGTTTATGAATCGTCATTTTAAAATGGTTGATAAATTTTTATGTATGAATTTCGTGAAATAGTATTTGAAAATGTAATAAAAACAGTTATCGAGGAGTGATTGTACAGTCGTAAAGGTGGTCGTTTCTTAAGTGCAAAAGCAATGTTGTACACATAATGTATTTAAAATATATAAGTAAAGTTAAATATATTGTTTAAAATGATAATGTTGTATCAAATAACAATATTATGCTTAATAAAAATCGAAACACAAATATTACTTTACTAAATTTTAAAATCCACCGTAAATCAAGGTAAACCCCGCACAATAATACTGCAAGCAGTTACTTGTATCCATTATCGTCTTAAATTGGATAAAAATTATAAGAAAAAAACCATCTAGTAGTATCACACATAATATCACCGATAAGGAGAAAAAAAAGGGAAAAGTAAGGAATGAAAGAAATGTCCTTAATGTAGCCTAGATAAACTGAAAAAAAGATAACGAAGAAAATCCAGACACGAATCCTTGCAATAGCAGTGAATCTTGGCCGCAGTGATTGTTTCGTACCCGATAAATCCGTATTATTGGAGGTTTGTGCGCACTTCCCCATCGGATGGCTCATTGCATTGTGCGACGATTATCGTCTATTGCTTCGTAAGCGCGTTTTATGCGCCGATCTCTCCTTCCGCAACTTTATACCTTCCTCTCGTAATTTCTCGCGCTCTTTCACTTTCATTCGTTTTCTTCTTGTTCACCTTGGTGGTTTTCCGGGTTTCCACCACATTTTATTACTACTACGCGGTTTTAGAATAGAAAGAAAAAACACGAACAGTTCTTTGTATTCGTTTTATTTTGACTTGAGCTTACATTTTACACGGAGTGTTTGATACATATTTTTTTAATTAGAGGTAAATATTTTTTATTAATGCAAAGTTACTTTTAATCAAAGGGTGTACAATTTTTTTCTCGTGAACGAAATATATATTTAGGTAATTCTTAACAAATAAATAAAACATTAAACTAGGGTAATGAATTGCTTTAACTCATTAATCCAGTCATTTACAGCTTATTTTATTTAATCATTTCTAATATAATTTTGAAAGGGTCAACCATTTAAAACATTTGGTGATTGTCAAAAAAAAAAGTTGAAGAGTATTTTATCCGATCATTCTCAAGTGAAGATGCAACAGATGCTTTTAGTACATACACCTCAAGCACTTTGAATTTTATTTACATTGTTTTTATTTTCTTTTAACATAACTTACATTATGGAGAGATGTGAAAGTTTTTTAAGTATTAATCTAACTTAGTAGATAGCCTAAATAATTTTATTTCATACTATTTCTAGTTTTACAACTACAATACAAATAACATTTTAATATAAAACTTCCATTATCTACATACTATCTACATAGAAATACATTTAGTATCACATATTGCAGTTACGTGTTAGTTACATCATTTTATCTACTATAAGCAATCCAAAATTTCAATTTCCTCAGAGAAAAACGAATTAAAACCCTAGCCAGTTCGTAAAAATTGAACCGAAACTAATTTCATATCTTCCTAATTCATTTCGTTTAATAAAAGAAAAATCAATTTGATCACTTGTCTAGAATCCCTTAATCCATCATCCGTAAGCCTACTTACTGTAGAAATCATGAAATTCACTATTTCACTCTCCACCGTTTTTTACCTTTTCTACTTTTACCTTTTCTATATACTCACTAAGTTTCAATGACTTAGAGCCAGAATGAATGTATATTTTTTGGTTTCCGTTCGTATAAGATTCGTTAAGATTCGCGCGAAAAAAAGGTAAAATTTAAAAGAGCTGATAGAAGAAGAGTTTTAGTATGTACTTAAACAGGGTTGAAAAAGAGGATTGCTCGAGTTTTTGGGATAAGATGGCGATGGCGATGATGATGTCGCCTGTTAAAAGGCACCGTAGCTTCAGCTTTAAAAGTGCACTGGCTTTCGGGCTCATAGTAAAGCCCTTTCATCGCGATACGCTCGCTTAATCCCTTTGCCGCGTGAGTATCAGACTTCACACGATGCGCGATGTCTTGGCATTGTTGAGATTTTTTTTCGACCGAATCTTCTTATTTTTGCTTTTAAATTTTTTGTTACAAAATTTGTTACGACGATAAATATATTTGTTATTGTACGTGGATACAATTAACCAGCGTTTCAAGATTTCCTTGTATCGTCATCAAGTTTCCTATCGTAAACTTGCGAATAAAAATTAATTTTGTGTAAATCAAGGTATATCACTTTAGTTTATTGATTAACTAGTATATCATGGCCCAACCATATTAGTCACCATATTGAATCACGGTGTAGAGGATAACAAATTTTACAAAATAATTAGGGAGGACAGATTCGAGAGTGCGAGAAGGTGGACGAGGAGAAAGTGGGGTGTGGCAAAAAGGCGCGTACGAAATTCGGTTATGCAGATTTTAATCAATTTTCCGTTATACGCGTTGCAGCGTCCGGCTCGTCGAATACGAGCGCGGAGATTCGCAATTTCCGTTTGTTTCCTGACAGATTGCGGCCCAAGCTAATTCCACCAGCGCGTTTCATAACGGTAGTTAAGCTAATCCGAAAAGGCAATTTGTGGAGAAATAATCGACACTCGCGAGCGAAATCGCGGCTTCGAGTTTTCTCTCCTCACCCTCCTCCTCCTACTACCGTATTATGGGTTTAAACGAGTGGACGAAATTCGAAATTGTCGGGGATTATCGACGAAATTACTAAAGTTTTCATTACTCGATTTTTGTTCGTTTTACACTGTTTCGCACCTCGTGGTTATAAATCACATATACGTTTTAGTTAGCAATACGACTTTTACCAAGAATATATATTGAATTTTTTAATTGAAAATTTTTTACAAAAGTAAACTGATTATTTTGAGCTAATAAAAATAAACTCGTTAAACGGACGAAAGGTTGTCAAAGTTAGAAAAATGTTGCAAAATTAAAAACCTCTTCTTTTCTAGTCCTAATCCATAATACCTAGAATATACATGCCATAAACATTTAAAGTTTATTTTTTAATAATGCATCTATTTGATTATGAACTACTTATACTATTTTATTTTGCATTATTTGATTACAAAAATTAATAATTATATTACAATTATAATGGCTACTTGTACTTATATTGTTAGTGCACTACTTTGTTAGTAATCGTATTTACAATTCGAAGAAGAGTATAAAATATTGAAGTTTAGAAGAGATGGTTAACCTACAAAAAATGTATGTATACGAGACGCGTAAATTTTGAAGGAGTTATCTCGTCTTTCCACTTAGGTAGACTGAATATGTAACGTGTTACATAATACGTAGTATATTTTGACTGTATTTGATGAATTTTCAAGACAAAAGAAAAAGCTCGAGGAAAAGACTGTATCAAGCATACGCTATTTTGATACATTAAACATTTAAAATTTATTGCACTCGAACAATTAATTTCATTTATAGAAATGATTATGAAACTCAACTCCCGTATACTAAAACTTTTGAGATTTAGTGTTCGGAAATTTAGCATGGTATATTTGACATACTTTAAAATTTATTGATCTCAATAAGGTGCATATATATACTTCAAATTGTTTTAGTATGGAAATGTTCCAAATTTCGCGATTAAAATATTTGTTCAACATTATCATAAATTATTAATAAAAATGACGAAGCCAATTAAATTGCGCGGGCTTATTTTCTAATCAATGTTATTGTATTGAATACAGATAAGGTGGAGTATAAACAATTCGTAGTTTCGAAATTAAATTCCTCTATAGATTGGCACCGTGTTCAAGGAAAAATCGTAAACAAGGGAAAAGCATTTATCAGTGCTATCTATAAATCAGACGTGGGGATACGCGAGTTCATCCCCAAGCCACACTGAGTCTTCGTCAGGCGAAAATCTAGAGACGATCGGCGGTGTGTCGCGTTCGTTGAAAATGAATTATACTCTCGCTGTCGTGGGTACTATATATATAGCCTTTTCTCCCTCTATAGATATATTTTCTTCGCTCCCTCTTTGTTTCACTTTCGACGTCACGTTCTGGGAGAGTAGTTTAAGAGACTGAAAAGGGGTATGTGTATACGTATTTATACATATATACATTCGGTGAAGGACGTTGAATTTAGCGATTTGGTAAATTATAATACGATATTACGATAGTAGGAATTTTGCAATCAACATTGTAGTTATGTATTAGAACGAAATGTTAAGATGAAGTAGATTATTTTTTTTAATACTCTACAAAATCATAGCTGTGACCCAACGAATTCGCATGGTTGACAGTAATTAGTGATTATTAAAAATTGTATAATAAATAATGGAGAGTTCGTAAATATATAGATATTGTAGTTTTGTATGTGCTTCGACATTCGCTTTTAGAGAGTTTAAAGACGTTTCCTGTTTCTATTAAGAGCAGAGTTAAGGAGTGTAATTAGTAACGTATTCATTTTCAGATATATGTGTATCTGCAATCTGGATAATACCTATCTCTGCATTAATGGGTATACTATATAATGTCGCACAGTCACACGTGATGAGAAGGTGGTGCAAGCTCGCGAAACCACGGAAATTGAAATGTCCCTCGTATAATACAGCGGATAGTGCGATTTTCGGTAATCCAATTGCGTAGGAAATCGGTACGACTTGTGATTTATTTTTCCACTCGTAATTTTTGCGAACTCAGATCAAATCGAGAGATGTTCATTGGTATGGGTTCAGTACCATTTGGGTTATATATTTCACGCGCTACGTGATTTTGGCAATATGATTAATTGAAATTTGCAATTGCGATTTCGGTGTACGGTAGAGGAGGCACTTTCCGCACCCGTGTTCAATCGATTCGCTTGTCATTTGTTTGTGCAACGAGATTGCTTAAGTGACTGCATTGTCTGCCTGAGTGTTATGATGTTTGACGGGAATGCTTTCAATTTTACATTAAATCTGCATGATGTATGGTTCGTCGAATAGTTTTGTACACTTTTTTTATTAAATAATTTTCTTTTACTACATCCACGTTCTCTTCTTTTAAGACGCGTAGAAATGCTTGACAACGAGCACAAGAGCTGGATAATTGTTTGCGAATAGGTTCTGACGATTAACGATGCAATTACGTTAAAAATTAAATTTCGCTAAAAAATATTGTTACACCGTTACATTAAGTTTTAACGAAATAACAACTTGTAAAAAAATATTTGTCTAACTCTATTATTTTCAGTATAAAACAATGCTAAAGGGATTTGTTCTTCAATTACCATTATTAAAAAGTTAAAGGATCGTTTATTTTAATGAGGAGGATAATTACAACTTAGTGGTACATTTTTTTCTCGAGCTATTTTGCGGGGGTAAGTAAGATAAAAAGAAAAGAGAATGAAAGAAAAAAAGGTTATATTTGCATTCTCTTCGCGTAACATGCATTTAAGCCGTTAAATACTTTAAAATATTTTCTCATTAAAGTAGTCGTATGTAAAAATGACAAACAAGCCAGGCTAACACGCTTGTTACGATGTTTTCTTATCACTTAATGAGTCACTAAATCTTAGCTTAAGAATTTAGTACGCAAACCAACAAAGTAATAATAACCCTGTTAAAATTGTGGATGTAATTATGTAGAAGTGGATCGTTCATAAAATATAAAGCCTATTAAATTGTTAGTGATAAGTGTAGTAAATAAAAAATTTTTAAAAGATATAATTGCAGTCTAGTGTAGCAAATGCAATTTCATTCTTAGATCCAAAGTATTCGTTTGATCAATAACCGATAACATGTACATGAATAATATTTCATTCGTTAGTTACCATTTTAATATCGCACAAAATTCAGGAAATAATTTCACATTTGCATTTGGTTCCTCGGTTATTACGTTAGACTTGTTTAAATCCACAATCGCGTATATGCAAGATACACATATATATACCAAACGAAATGAAAACGATTCCAATCTACCCTCTTATTTTCTACCGGTAATACCTACATCGAAAATAACCCAAAGAAGAATTAACCAAAAAAAAACACACACACACACAAAGACCTTTCTATTTTCACGTTCCAATCTACTGCAATGTACATACTGTAAAAAAAAGTTGAGCATTGTATAGCACAGATGCGCAACAATTCCCAGGTATCTGACAATTGCGCTATATGTATAAACGCGTATATAGCCCGTTTAAAAGGCTACCTTGTCCCCCACGATCGAGACTAATACAGCACGTGCCACCCCCTCTTTTTTTATCCCTCTATTTCTTCGTCAATGTTCGTTTCATCGAGGGAAACTTTTTTTTACGCTCCTGACACCGAACTGCCTATCGTTACGTGACCGCGGGCTTTGTTTTCACGTTTTAGGCGTGACTTTGCATCAACGTTCGCGCTGAGTTTTTAAGTGCTTTTGGTGAGCTTTGAGGATTAAGGGCTTTTCGGCGCTTTTGTATATTCTCTTTTTTTGCGAAGCGAGTGCGTCGGTTGTAAGAATATATTGTACACGTATATAAATAAACGTATTACGTGAATTTTGAATATTAATGTAAAAGTTGATAAAACAATTTTAATACAATATAGTATAATTAATTTTATGTAATGTAGTGTTAGAAATAATAAAGTTAAATTCATATAAATATATTAATAATAAACATGTCCACGAGTTGTGGCGGTGCTGTTGTCGCGAAGACGCGTAAAGTGCGAAACGCCGAAACGTAAGAGGCGTGCGTACGACGAGGAGAAAGGGTTTGAACGTCTAACGACATGGACGTACGTCTGCGAGCATAGATTCTTAGGGCAACGCTGCCGTCTTTACCCAATAATTTATAAAAAAAACTAGTGTATTTTGGATCTATTATATTATATACATAAGTCAGTTTTGATTAATAAGTTAATTTTTATATAAAGAAACCCTAACAGTAGATATTTATTTTGCATCCCTATAAGTATTAGTGTATTTTATTTTTATAAAATATATATTCTTGTTCTTTTTGTAATATTACGCAACATGTAAACATTTCGATAAAACTTTTTTGTTTAGCAATTTAAAACTAGTTATTTATATGTAAATACCAAGATTTTACATTTTAGACACAATCGTTACAATGATATACTAAATAATAATACAAATTTATAAAAATGTCTACGTTATATTAGAATCTATAATCTAAATTATTTATTCATAAAGGTAAAATATTTTTATGGAATATTAAGAAGTAGGGCACTTCTTGTTACCCGTTCATCTTTAAAAAATTCTATTTTGATTATAAATTATACACTACAAAAAAGTTTTGTAATTTTGAAACCAACATTTTATAAATATATTTTAATCTGTTGTGAATTTTTTTAGTATTTTCATCATTTTTGTATGTACATTTCTGAAAAACTATTCCAATAATAAAGTGCTCAATAGGTAAAAGTGTTGTAATGTTGAGACAAACATTTCAAGCCTAATAAATTTTTATATAAGAACGATACGTTTCAATGTATTGAGAAAAAAATTATGTTTTCTACGTACATTTTAATTTTTATGGTTTTCACCATTTTTATACATTTATCTCTAAAAATATTGTTCCGATCGTAAAAAAAGTTTTGTAACTTTTTGTCGAATGTTTCATCTATATAAAGTTTTAACGTATAGTAACAATACATTTCGAAATAATCTACAAAATACGAATTAACAAAGTTTTAAAAAAGCAAATAATTTGAATAGTATTTTTAGCGATATAGCAGGAAACAGTTCCACATACTTGCAATATTTTAGAAAGAGTACCCTATACGTTTTAGCAAAATCGATTAAAAATTGGCCGAGTTATCGCAGTCACACTATCGCATACATACATGCGGATCCATACATTTTAGGTAGTGCCTTATGCGACTTTTAGGACACACTCCTGCATAACGATCGTGCCTAAAAAATTATATATTTTCGTATATACGATAGACATTTAAATAAAAATGAAGCCAGACCAGGTTATATCTGGATCTATAGTATATATAATACATACATGCAGTGACTATTGGAGTTGGTAAACTCGTAAATATACATTGTCGATAGCAGGCAGAGGACGATAGAAGCGCAACCGCTCATCTTAATTTCAAGCTATACTGTACGTCCAAGAGGGCGAGAAAGCACTGACCGTAGTAAAAACAAACAAATACCTTAGTCAAAGATGCAACCGCGCCGATTGTATATACATACATACATACATACATTTATATATATATATATACGCATGTGTGTGGGTGTGTGTGTGTATCCTTGAATTTCGCTTAATGCAAATGACGCACGAGATTGCAGCCGACTGCGAGAATATTGAGAGAATTCGAAAGAGTTCTCCTTTCGAGATATTGGATTTTCTGAGTGAAAGACGTGTATTTTATTTTTATATATGGTGATATTGTATATTTGAACTATGCCGAACGGGGCGAATTAAATTTAATTAAATTCTTATCGAGGTGTACATTGAATTAATTATTACTTTATTACCTGTTAATTATGCGTTATAACAATTATTTATATGTGCAATAGAAATAAGAATCATTTTTTAAATTGTGGAAATTCTGATTTTGTAGATTAAGAGGACGACAAACTATTTTCAATTAACATAAGTAAATTGCAGTAAACCACTAACTAGATTTAGCTGAGCATTAGATAAGTAGAGGTCTGTAAAGTAAATGAAACTATTTAAATGATGCCACTTTGATTTTCTTAAATTTAAAGCTGCCTTCGCAATAAAGTACTTATGTACATTTAAACTAGATTTAAATATATATGCATACTGCACACGTGTGGGATGAAATTGTGTTGACAGACACAAATTAGATCATACTCACGCGGAGAGTTTGTCACTATGTCATAGACGGAAATTATATTATAACTTTTTTTTTTGTTTATACAAAAATACTTTTACGAAAAGGCTGTTTCATATTATTTTTCTTTCGCGAAATAGCTTTTTCGCCAATTTTGTAAATAAAAAGTTGCTTCGTCATGAACGTGTAGTTACTTAGCACGATGGTTACCTAAACTGCGGTGAGATGATATAGGGTGTCTGTCAGCGATTGTATCCATTCAAGACTTGACGATGAGATGACGAAAATGAGCTTTCCACAACATTTTCCCCATTGAAGTCAAGATTTAATTATAGACCTACCGCAATAATCATAATGATTATTAAATGAATGAAAAAGTATAGAACGAATAAGATGTACATTACTCATCTGCACGCAAGTTGTACGTTAAACTTTTGTCATTATGTACTTTGTCTTTATATATGTATATATATATATATATATATAAATTTCAAGCTATCGAGAAATAATATAATAACATTTATTTATAGAAAAATTCTATTTAAGATAACTTAACTTAACTTTTAGAAAATAACTAAAGAGACATTACATCGTTAGATTGTAAAAAGGAGCATTTGAATGAAAGGAGAAATCAGGCTTTCAAAACTTCTTGGTTTCATTCACTGACATTTTGCAATTTAGTTCATTAACTAGATGGATAATTTTTCCTTCAAACTTCCTATACCTTCGAAGTGAAATAAGGTTCACAGAATTTTTGATAAGTTATTTCGGTACAGTAAGGCGCATAATGTGCCATGTAGTTACGAAATTTGTCAAAGTTTAACCGTATTTCAACGTTGTTAACTAGCTACTAAACACTTTCGGTTACGTTCAAGACAACCCAGCGTTAAGTTAAAACGTAATATTTAATTTTTGAATATTATAATATGCAAATAGAGTTTTATCAAATAAAAAAGTGACCTCGTATTGGAAATAATATTTGAAAAATTCGTTTAAAACCGAGGTAACGTTGATAATAAAATGATGGCCTGTCAGGTACGAGCAGCTGACTATTTAATGCATTCGCAAATTCCAAATTCAATAAATTACCACTGTGTACAATAGAATTCATAAACAGACGTCAAATGGAATATAACTTACGAGAATGAGCTCTTTATACATAACGAGGATAGTCTTAGTCGAGCTAACATAATCTAATGGATTTCCATCTAGCTAGTCTCGTTTCCTATCAAGTATGACGATACCACGGTGTTTATGTATCGGTGCCCGTTACCTATATATATATATATACCCGTATTAATAATGAGAAATTACGTGATTACGTGGCTCTGCTGAAGCTGGTCACGCGCGGCTAATCGCTTTTGACATTATGCAATTCGGATTATGTAAATTATCTTTCTTCTAATGATTCTACTTGCATTCTACATGATACTTCAATTATTATTTTACCATAATTACATTTCATTTCTTATTTATAGTTGTGTAATATGATATCCTTTGTTATTTTGTATTGAGGTACAAAAATGTTTGTTACAGACGCCCAATGATTTTTCAATAATTATAATACAATTTAATTACAGTGTCGTACGTATCTTTGCAATAATCATTTTTAACAACACTGATCAAAAAGCTTAATGTATATATATATCTTTTATATTAACACTGGGTGCCCTCATTTTTCGTTAACGCTTTTTAATTAAACTTATAAAATAATTGGAACATAGAGAGAAAGTGAAGTTAATTTAATTTTGTGGGTAATTAAATAAAGCTATAATTGAATGGATAATAATTTTCATAAAATATCATTTAATGTAAAATTTTGTAATAACTGTAGCACATTTCATATAATTTTATCTTAATTTTATGTATATATATGTACGTTATCAGATACATGTATATAACAATAGTTTTTGCCAGTCACTTTGATTCTTCAAGTAGAAAAAGTTCAGTTTACTTTAATAGAAGTCAATATTTGTGGCGAAGAATTTTCCTTCGATACAGTTACTCAATATTTTGTAACACACATTTTTTAGGTACAATTAATTTAATTAGAATATAAATATACAGTGGTTATTCAAATGAGTATCATATTAAAAATATTAATTAATCATGTCGTTTGGATATTATATAAATTTACATTAATAAAAACTTATCTTTTATACAAGTTAGAATAATATATTCGATATAGTTTTGAATATTAAGATTCTTTGATTATTAATATCTTTTATAATAATCAATTTCAATGTAATTACAACTCACATTAATCACATTTCTATTTAAATTACATTGTGTTAGAGCGTATAAAAGACAAAATTTTAAAGATTTTGTTCTCTTAACCACTGTATAGTCTAACTTCTAAAAGTTTCTTACGTATAACGATTCTTATAAGACAAAGCATTCGAAACTTTGCAAACCTATTACCATTTACATATCTAACTAAAGGGATGTCTATTGGTTTGAACTAAAAATTAAATTACTTACGCTAAACATTATTTTTCACGCGTATACTAAAGAACTTTAAAAAAATATTAAAAATCAGTTTAGTTAGAAAACTAAATAAATTAATCGATTCAATTTATATATGACACTTTGAACTACCCCAAAATTCAGCAAAAAATGAACGAAAATATTAAATTACTGTCGTAAAATTTAAATGACGATAATTCACGCTTTCCATTCAGTTCTCCAGCGAACTAAAAAAAGAGAATCCAAAAAATGGTAAAGAGGTTCAATTCTTTTCCTTCATACTTTAAAATGTTCGTCCCAAAGTTTGGTAGTTCATTTGAATTTTCAGCGATGCGACGTATACTTTGAAAGCTCTGTACGTACATGCACACATACGTACACACACGCGATTCTTCTACTCCGCAAGATTTATGAAGTCGCGCGTGTGGTACCGAAGTGTAATATACCCAAGATATATATATATATATATATATATATATATATATATATATATATACATATATATGTACATATATCTCATGTAAATACTGTAACTCAGCCTATATGAAAAAAAGAGGTAGAAAATCTGTGCAAAGTAGCCGACGAACGGGTTGGTGATGAATAATTCATAGACTGATAATTTTAAAAAGCTCCTAAGAAACTGCTTGGCGATCGACGCGCGGAAAACAGCTCGAAATGAAATTTATAATTTATGGTAATGGGATTATACAATTCCGTCGCGGTCTAAGGATTAACTTGCAGGTTTCACGTTATTAAGCCTTCTTTATAGAGA
This sequence comes from Theocolax elegans, assembly GCA_026168455.1. Lineage (NCBI taxonomy): Eukaryota > Metazoa > Arthropoda > Insecta > Hymenoptera > Cerocephalidae > Theocolax > Theocolax elegans. Next base: position 75,207,984 of record CM047427.1, read on the forward strand.
GAACTTTTTTTTCACAGCTTATTGACGACTCTCATGGGAGATCGATCTTGCTTCTCGAGGGGGAATCTTGTGCTTTTTCGTACGTATATAGAAGGTCGTATATATTCGTACCCATAATTGTAAAGGACGAGTTATATCGATTCTGTTAATATTAACTCGATCTATTGAATTTTAAAATATTCTATTAACATCGTTAATATGATACCACAGTCATTTATTTTTTACAGTCACTATGAGCAGTTTGAATTGGTTAATCTTTTGTTTGAATAATTTCGTAAGCTTTTTAACATTTTAAATGTATACACAAAATTTGTACTGTTTAAAAAAATTAGAAATTAGCAATAAAAAGTAGATTTTTACGACAGTTTTATTGTTATTTAAAATTATTCGTTACTCCATTTACTTATTTTATACCACTCGAATCTTCCGCGTCACAAGTCGCAATACTTTGAAAAACTAGTCTCGTTCTGACATCATCAAAGACGTCACAAAATCCTGAGCGATATATACGCGTATGAACTTGATCCTTAAAACTAAAGAAAACAAAAAAAATTCAATAAATTATAACTTTGATATTTGATATTATGTTACAAATGTTGAAAAAGCATGTCCTGTATGTACGTAAAACATTATTTTTAATAAGTTTAGAAGGTTATATATGTCTATGCGGTAATTTTTCGCTTTCTTTAAAGTAAAAGTTTTATGACATACCAAAGAATAAAAAGTTGGAGAAGTAATACTACGGAAATATATTTTAAAACTCCAAGAAATTCTGAAACATACAGTTATTTTTGATATCATGGTAATAATATGCATAACATTCTGCGGTTAGTATTCTTGGTTTTTTTTTAATTACTATTTACTATTTGTTGTATTATTCAACCCCAGGTGTTAAAAAAAGTTATTGTGTAACAGCATTATATTATTTCGTTGAGTGTATTGTAAATTAACATTATACAATATCAAATTAAACCCTTGTAATGCCTTTGAGGTAATGTACCTTTAACATTCTCGTAAACTAATTTTTATATACTTATATTTAGCACTCGATGGAAATGCGGTAATGCAACGCCCATTAAACGCTTCAGCATAATACTGGTTAAGTCTCTCGTTCTATCTCAATCGGCTTTGATGAAATTCCAAACGTAATTTATATCGGGAATACTCAATCATGTATGTACGGTTTTACCTATGTGTGTATATACATATACGTATACATATATATATATATACATATACATATACATATATATACATATACATACATATATATGTACATATACATATACATATGTGTGTATGTGTGTCTGTGCGTGTATACGTGCACGTGTATACATATCACTCCTAGATATAATCATGTTATAAGTTTTCATAGACTTTTCTTATCTACGTATAAAAGTTAATAGAAGATTTTATAAGTTTTAAATGAAATGACGAAAGTTCTATACCACCGGATATATATACGTACAACTCGAACTTGGAAAATTTCTTCAAAAACGTTTATACGATTTTCATTAAATCATTATTAAATTATTCAACTTGGTTACGCAAAGTTTACAATTAATGATACTGTTATTTGGATTTCGAATTGCGTTCAGTGAGAATTGTTATTTTGTATCTGATTTAAAAATGCTGCAACATTTATTCTGCAACGAAATTGATGTATTACATTGTCGAAGTTTCACTCGGATAAAAAAGGGGATTACAAAGCGCAAAAATGTTTCCTTTCAAATTACCCGCCGTACGAAATGTCGTAATTTCCGAAAATTGAATAGGAAGGGAAAGGGAGAAAGAGGGAAAGAGAGAAAGTACCTAGCCAAAAAAAAAAATATAGAGCGCTACATATCACGCCAACGGTCAATACATACGCAGTCGCGCATTAGTCTGGGTATTGTAACACATTTGTTCCACTGAATTCGCGGCTACGGGTCCCCGATCATAGAACCTTTCACGTTTATTCATTTAAATTCGAATTTTTCCTTTTACAACGTGAGCATGTCAAAGATAACAAATTTTTATAATGTTTATAAGATTAATAGTGTACGATCGAAACCCGTTTAACGTAAACTTGTTCTGGTAATTTCGTATATAATTTTTTTTTTTATTTTCGTTTAAAAGAGAATATACATAGGGTTTATATAAATAAATTAGACACAATTTGAGCACAAGAGATGAAATAAATCTTTATATTTGCTCACGAGGAAAAAGCCCAAAAATCTTACTGAATAATTAAATAATTTGATTTACATAAAAATAAAATTTGTCGAATATTGATGTGTTTATGAATTTATGTATTCAATATTTTTAAATCGTATTTAAAACGTATATCGTATAACAGTGGGACCCGACGATATTCTGGGATTGTTTCACCCTGATTTACAGTTTATTTCACCTCTAAATCACGTAATTGAATTAATATGAGGATTACTTCACCTGGAATGTATTAACGTGAGGATTGTTTTACCTCTAATGTATATAAAACCGAGGATTGTTTCACTTCAGTCAATATAGATTGATTACATGTTAAAATTAATCAAATATATGCCGGAAACCGAATAAACTGTTCAAGTATAGGAAAAATTGTAAATTGCTTGCGAACCAATTAACAGCATGAGAAATTAACAACTGACATTTATAACCGTACTTTTAATTATTATTAAATTTATTAATTTACTAATTTTATGTATATATTTTGATACATAAAAAAACTTTAATACTGAACAATAGCTAGTTAACTGATATTTAAATACATTTAAATAATAAGACATTAAATTAACTTTAAATGTTAGTTATCAACTACTCGCCTTGAGTTTCTTATTCCTGTAAATTATTCATTATTACATTAAAAATAGTGATAGGATTTACTAAATATACCAATCATTAAATTGTATACTTTTCAAACATTTTGTAAAAAGTTTATTTTATTTACATTTAGAGATTGTAATTAGATGTAAACACAGCAAAAAGCATGATGTAATTTAGTAATTTAACCAACAAATTAGAAATGTGGGTCACGTTTACGAATAAATTGTCGTTCGATGAAAACCGTAACGAGTCAGAGAAACATATTATATATATATACGTATGTACTTATGCACGGTTATACGGTTATGATATTCATCTAAGATAATAAAGCACGTATACGAAATTGTGATTTATAAATAATAAATATATATGTATGTATGTACATAGATGATGTAGATAAAGCGTAATTTTCGCGTGCCAAAACACAACTATAGTAATGAACTGGTATTACACTTGCATCTCATTAATTAAAATAATAGAGATGTAGGTAAATTATTAACTGCGACAGTTTTTAGATTCACTTATGTCGTTTACAGTTTTGATCAGATAAATTTCAATACTCTCGCCAGTGGCTACTCGAGCTTGATTCAAGTAATTAAGCTATCGACACGCTCGACGTGCAAGTTTAACGTAACACCTATATGTCTATACACAAAAGCGTATAAAAAGAAAATGCTTCCTGAACGAGTAAAAAATTGAAAGGTTGCGCGTAACGATGTTATATTATTGTCAAAGAGGTATAATAAATTATTGCAAAAATCAATAATAAAAATAAATTTATTAAAATTCTACAGCAAATATTAATGAATAAACTTTTTAAAATTTGTATTATAGAATGAAGTTACTAAAAATGAAGTTACAATTGCGATGTATACAAAAATCAAACAGGTAGAGGAAGTACAAATAAATGGTCTTTATAATTTCCCTTCCAAAAGCTCGTATAAAATTAGACGCCATACTCCGTATTATCCGCTCGCGCATCCCTTTCATTCGATTTATCGGCATCCAATGATCGCTCGGGACATACGCGAGATACGGTAATTAATTTATCGGGTTGGCGAGCTCATCGACACCGTAAAACGTGAATACTCTCGGCTGATAATAATGAAACAGAAATTTTGTGTATATCACATATTCGTGCGTATCAGGGGAAGTGAAATTTCTCTTTTTTATCATTTGCTAATATGAGTAAAAAGGCGTGAAATTGGTTAATCAACCGATAAGTGACTGAATATTGAGAAGAATAAAGACTAGTTGGAACAAAATTATTATAACTTATTTCTTTTTTAATTATAATGCTTTATTAGCAAATGCAAGCTGCAAGGGTAATTTTATTTGGAATACAAAAACGAATTTTTTATTTTAAAAAGAATTTAATATATATATAATAGTTTAAATTCGTTTTTGATTCGGATAACAAACAAAGATTTGGTAAAAATGCAAACAAGAAAAGCGACGGTAGGAAACAAACGAATGAATAAACAAATAGAGAAATGTTAGAAATAACGATTAAGTCTTCCGAAGATTTGTATTCCGCCAAGCAAGCTCGATGCTCATCCTAGTCAATATTGGTCGCACGTCTAAAGATATACATATATGTGTATGTAACACCAGTGCATCATTAATGAATGCACACAATCTTACACTGAAATCCGTATACCCACACATACTGATACCGTTGTAAACTAATGGTTATTATTTATTGTTATATGGATATATACCAATTTTTCAAATAAATAATTATTTAGGTAATAGATAATTATTTATAATAACAGATTGTCAGTCAATTAGTAATTTGCCCTACGAGAAAGTATATACGTAGAGCATACTACGTATGCACTTTCTCGTATCATTTTGATTTAAATATGTATAGGTATACTTCAACGTCATACTGTATATGTGATAAATTAATAATTAATAATCATCCTAAATTAAATGGAAGTTTTTCACGAGTTCTTAATTACCATTAGGTATTGAGAAGCTAAGCGTCTTTCAAATGTATTTAAACATTTTTTCCGAATACTTATTTTCTAAAAAATCTACTTTTTTACTTATTGTTAAAAAATCTGGCGAAAAACTTGCGAGTAACTCCTAAATGATTTTACCAGGGTACAGCATCGTGTAAATCTACATACGTAATTGTACCGTCTTTCAGCAAATCAGTGTACGAGAATATTCAGTACCTCAATTTCCTAAACAGTAGTATTACTATCTTCCGTAGATATACAAGAAATCGACCAATAGATAAAATCCTTCGCATAACTGGAAACGAGAGCTCGTAGGACAAATCGCATATACTAGTTCAGTGTGTATGTACATACAAAATTTCAAGGCGACACGTGTAAAAGACGTAAGTTTCTTCCGAAATGTCTTTCAACTGAATAGCGGTTATCTGGTCTCACTCTCAATACCGTACAAAGTCGAATGCCCAATTCGTCGTGAGAGGTATAGAAAAGGAAAACACGATGAGGAAAAGTGTATATCGGTGTGTGTGTGTGTGGGTGTGTGTGTAAGTATATATATAGACACATATACGTACACACTCAAATACACTTTATATACATACATACACACATATATACATATATATATATATATATATATATATACCGGTTGCTTTAAGCTCGCTTAATGCTTTTCCGATATAAAGCCACGCGGCTATGCTATTTCACGCGCTTCCAATAGATAAGAATGCGCATCGAGACAGGATATTCACTTAATGGCTCCCTCTCAAGAAAGAGATAGAAAGAGATAGAAAGTTACGGCCCGTTTTTCTAACTTGAGACCTTTTCTAACCAAGAAAATCTAAGGATGAGAAGGTATAGAAGTGGAGAATGAGTTGGCGGATAAAGCAATCGATTTTGTTAAATAAATATAACTTTCGAGTGTTTCGATATTTTACTTTGCTGTCTTTAAAATTTCAAATTTATTTTGTTTCGTAAATTTTACACCTTTGTAATTGATGAAACGTTATATTGTCTAATTTAATTAAAATTCTATTTATTCTCTAATTTTTATTTAGTATACAACATTTTTACATACAAGGAGACCATCATATGTAGCTTGTAGGATATGTTTTCTAATATAAAAATATGTATAGAAAGCCAGAGCCACAGACCCTATAATCGTTTTTTTCAAAAGTAATACGCTATTAAAGCAAAATTTACACAAAAACACAAAAAAAGAGGCTTGACTTTAAACGCTTGTTCTAAAACTTCTAAACTATCACATATTAATATTCAAATCAAAGTTTAATAAGCTAAGATAAAATAGATATAATTTAAATTCATACGCTCAAATCCGTTGAAATGGAGCAAAGTTATAGCCGAATTAAAAATTTGAAGAAATTTCAAACAAAAATTGGGCACTACAAATATTATTGATTTTTAAAGCTAAAATTCTTCAAGTTGGCTCCATAACTTTGCTCCATTTCAACGGATTTGAAAGTATTTATTTGAAATTATATTTGATAGCTTAGAAATTATAAGCGTAAAAAATGAAGTCTCTTTTTTTTGTAAATTATGCTATAATAGCGTATAACTTTTGAAAAAAACGATTGTTAGGGTTTGCGGCTCTGGCTTTTTTCATATTTTTGTATTAGAAACCATATCCTACAAGCTGGGCACAATCATTTTCCTAAACATATGATGTTCTCCTTGATAGTTAAATCGATGTCTAATCGGTAAACGCCATAAATAGAAGTAACAATTGCCCAAAGTTTATTTGTGTCATTAATTTTTAAATATAATCTGTATATACAATAAGATAGAATAAAAAAAAAAGTTATGTTGTTTATAAAAGCTGGCCAATTTCTTGGGTTTTCACGTCGCTGAACCCGCGCGCGTGTTGAAAGATCTCGCGTATATATGCGCTTCAACGGAATCGATCGTTAACGCGCGACCGACTGGAAAAGGTCCCCTCGCGCGTTCTTCGCGGTCTCTTCCGAAAACTCATTTCCTATCTGTTTTTCTTTTATCTCTAGAGTAACATATTCCTTATGCGGTCTAGATTCGATTCTTCTAGACTTGAGCTTATGTAACTTGACATATTTTGATCCCATCAAAAAATGAAGTTTATTATAGACATATATTTTTATCATCGGTTATGACGTATCAGACATTTTAAAATACTATTTATTTAAAAATGAGTGACCACATAATCTGTGACAAGATATTTTATATCAAATATGCGGTATAACTAATTTTGAATTTTGATAAAGTTAATTTTTCTTACTGTTTCAGGATAATTGCTTGATACAGTGTTTCAATTACAGCCAAGGCTTGTTAAACTTACTTGTTGTTTTAAAAGAAAGTAAGGTACATTTAATTAGTTGAAACAATTAAATCTTTTTCTACGAAGTTAGTATGTTGAACGAAGTTGATTGATCTAATTTTCAAATTAATTGTTCTAGTTTATTTATAATAAATTTATTTAATTGTTAATAAAAATTGTTTATAACCCATCTGAAAATCTTAGTTTTCCACATTTTTCATGAATTATCTAACTAGTTTAATACAATGAAGAATTTACTAATGATATAATAATATTAAAGGTCTTGCCCAATACAGGATAATTTCTTGAACATTTTTTTCATTATAACAGTCTATACGTAATAAACGGTGATAAAAAAATTTAATGCCAATCCATTGCTTAAATTTCAAATTAAAAGAAATGTAAAATTAATGATATCGATTATAAATGATATAGACATACTTAATTTTAGGTTGAGACTTACCTTATTTTTCTCTCTTTCAAAATTCTAAATTAATTTAAAGTTAAAAATAATGCCATATGAACGTCAAATTCAAATACAATCAAATTTAATATGAAGTAAACAATACTCTGCGTACGAAATCTCGACTACTTCAATTATACGAGAAGCGGTAATATAATCTTATTTATCTTGATTGGGACACTAGCCCGAGGTAACTGAATTTTCACACTTTACGAGGTTTACCAAAAGTGCCAATGAATATTTCATGTTAAAGAATAGGATTTAGTTCGGTTGAAAATTATTTAAACCGAGGTCTCGGTTAAATACTTTGGTTCATACTATTTCATATACGCATACATATATACACATACCAGATATATGAAGGGTCGATATATGAAAGTTAATTACGTAATTGGAATTAAATTTATGTAACTATTACAGAATAAAAAAATTGCTATTTTATGTTGAAAATTGTACTTGAATTTAGTTGGATAATTATGAATAAATGTACGATCCTTGCATTATCTTGAAAATTGGTGAACCAATTACTCTGCCATTATTATTGCCGCACTTATTTTCTCAAGAATGTATAATTTTTCAAGTGTATTTGCATATATAGTGATTCCGCATTAACAATTAACGAGTGTGTATTTACATTTTTATCGTTTAAAAAATAGAAAAAAATAAGAATTAGTAAATAAAATAATAAGCAAACGGGATTTTTTAAAATTATGGTAATAATTCATCAAAAATGAATAAAAGCGAGGATGCCTTCATATTTATTTACAAGAATGGATCTCGATGAACGCTTGAGTTAAAACGTATATAAAGTTCACTATTTCCGGTTTTATTATTCACAAAGATGAAGGAAATCCCATCGATATATGATCTCATAAAATCGCAGTATGTAGCAAGAAACTTAATTTACAGTCATATGGGTTGATAACAATCTGATTTCCACATGCGCTCTGCTAAATCAAAGTGCAAATCCTCTGAAGCTCAGAGCAAGTGAGTGAGGGAGCGAGAAAGAGGAGAATTCCAGGGAAGCTTTGTAAGGGGTCGATGCTAGTCAATAAAACGGAGAAGATGTACTACCGGTACTCGTTCGCTGGACCAATCACTGTCATTTCTCTTTATTTGCCTAATGCTCCTTCTATTGCGTGTCTACTTGCGCAGCTTCGATAAGCAGCTTGTCGCTTCTTACTCTTTTTCACTAAAAAAAAATAATTACTATAAAGAAATTGAAGGCTTGTCGTTCATGGAATTTATTCGTCAAATATTTTCCAAAATTCTTGGGAATGGTGATATTTCAACTAAAGATAATATATTTATTGGTTATTCTTTCAAAGAGATTAATTTACGTTGAATTTTTTTATGTTTATACATGTAATAATTTGGGTATCCAATCGTCTAGTTTCCTGATAACATTATTCACTTGTGTCATTATAAAATCAATATACATATATAGATAAATAGATTAATATATAGATATTATGAAATTAGGGTCACATTTATTGTAACGTTATGAAGTTATTAAATATCTCGGCATATCAATGTGTTTTTTAAATATTTTTTAATAAAATAATCTAAACAAAATTAATATTACGCATAATTAACAATTCCAATGTAATTCCGATTGTACAAGTTAAGTTATAATAGACGCTTTTAATTAGAAACGTACCTTCTACCAAATTTAAAATAGAAAAGGCGTGAATTTATTTACATATTTTTGTAAGTATTAGCACATATTTATTTAAAAAAAACGAAATATATATGTTTCTATTATTTTAATTAACCTTTACAATAAAGTAAAAAAAATATTAATAATATAAATAAGAATAATACAAAATTTCTATAAATCATTATTTAAATTTTATACATATTATATATTTATTTCGATGATTTTTCAAAAGTGGTATCAAAAAGTGTGGATTTAGTTTATACATATATATGAGTTAAAACTATATAACTATATAAGTAATACGAAACTTTTCTAATTAAACTCTGTTACAACTTTTAAACATTAGTTTGAGAAATTCATTTAAGTTTTTCCCATTTATGAGCCTATAGAGAAAATGGCTAAACTCCTCGCATATAATTATTTTACTCATATTCATAACATTTTGATCCATCTGTTACTTATTAAACAAAATCGTAAATAATACTATCAAGATGTATATTTTTATTTAATGTAAATTAAAAATGTATATCTCTTCATTTTACAGATATATAGACTAATCAACTGGGATTTCTAAAGGAATTGAGTAGAAAAGTAAACGATCGGTGTCTTTAAAAGTCACGACGCGCCGCGAGCTCCCGGTGAGGTATGAATTTGTATCTTTATATTTTTACATATTATATAAATTTATACCTATACAATATATTTTTACACTCATTTTTTTTAAATACTGCTTTTGAGAATTGCATTTAAATATTATAATTTTGAAAATAATAATTTAGATTCATCTAAATTATTCTATCACATAAGCTATGAACTAATAGAAAAGGATGTGGAATGACAAAATTTATATTTTAGACACCTTTATATTTTGGAACATCCATATATTTAACTACTACTAACTAATACTATTCAACATTTTTTGGTTCTACCTTATTTTACAGCCGGGGGGCTCCGTGGGTGTCGTCGTGGCTCGGCGACCGAATGGAACGAAACCGTAATGGAGAACGCGACGCAGATCGACGAAAGTGGAACCCCTGGCAATACTTGGCTTGTCAATCGAACGCAGGTCGATTTAGCCGAAGATTATTTACCTGACTGGACTGATCTACTACTCGCCGTTTGTTTTTCCATGCTAATCGTCATAACTATCGTAAGATTACATTTCAATTACTTATTTTTAAATGGTTTTAAAACTGTGAAAGATCGTTGATTAGAGTGTAACACTTTTAGTCACGCGATTTATGCGGCATAGTTTGTTTGTAGTTTTGAATAACACTGTTATGCGTGATAAATTGTAAAACTTTCTCAATTTTCTTCTAATTTGCAATTAGAGGTCTAGAAATTATTACCCCATTGTAAAAATTAAATTAGTTTCTGATCGTTTAAATACAATTATTAAATTGATTTATAAATTACCTACGTGACTATATATACACGAAGAGGTGGTTATAAATGAAAATAAATTAATTCTACTTAATAAAACCAGTTATTTATGAAAATAAATTCCATTTAAATATTAATATAACAAAATATTCAATTAATTCATGGTGAAATCAAATTTAACTAATCTGATTTTAAACGAATGATTGGCTATTCCACGGTGCGTTACGCTATTCAATAGTTTCTGGCCAATCACCCAATGTAAATGTAACACCTGCTTGCTCAATTTCCACCGATCGTATCAGTGTACAATGTAAATTTTCAAGATGTACTATTAACTAATTTAAACAATTTCGTCACATCAATTTAATATTCGCTCCCAATATACATATATGAATTCCATTGATTTGCATGCAAATCAACCTGTAGTTTAATCTAGCAATTCTTGGTATTTCAATTCTAACATAACATTTCTAAATAATAAACATTACGTATTTTATAAAAATATAAGTTATTTGTATGCATAACTTATGTTTTCGAATTATATCCATGCGGTTTCGTAATGCAGAAAAGTAACATTTTTCCACGAAATTTCATAATGAATTTATGTTTTAATTTAAATAATGTCGTGGCTCTTTTAATTACACGCAAATAACTCTACGTAAAATAATATTTCCATAATGTTTAAATATATGAATGTCAGTCGTATAAATGGAAAAAAATAACTTGTACATAATCATTACAATGGATGCATTGAAATATTTTATGTACATCAGGATACATTTTTTTATAGACGTACAATCGTACGGTCTCCAAATATCCCTTCAATTTAAAAGTCGAAAAGGGAAAGTTGATCCTTTTATAGTAATGGCCGAAACTTCAAAACTAAACGTGATTCGCTTCCCCAATGCTCTATAAACATGAATTACCTTTAAATTCAATTTTTATTGGCCTAATAAAATGATACTTATTTTTTAAAAATTACGATTCGATATATTACTGTGCCTGTTTTTTTAACCATTCGTTTCTTTTCTACTAAAAAAACCACTATAGATCGTAAATACGAATTTTATTTTAATTATTACTTACTGAATTGCTGAGCACAGCAGTTGTTCACTTTGCGCAATTTTCCATTGGTTCATCTTTTACAATTGTCCAGTGTCCCTATTTTTTGTGACAATCACCCTACACTATCCCCACTTCTTCTAAACTTTTACAAATGGAAGTATGATATAAATGAGTAACCAGTCTCGTTTTTCTTCTTAGATTTCTTTTGCTCCTTTCTTTTTTTTCAAAAATTTTTACGTGCTAACGTAGAAGAGCAGTTGAACTCCATTATTTCTCTCTCTCTCTCTTTTTATCTTCATCATTTTACGTAGCATAAGGCTGATTGTGGGATAAAGAATGTGAAATTCACATAGGATGTAAGCGAATTTTTTTTATTCGGGTTTATTTTTTTTCTTCTTGTTGAACTATACATTTTCCTTTGGATTGTCATCGTAATGTTTAGTTAGTGGTGGTGATAAATAAATATTTCGTTAGAATGGGATATTTTTTTTTAAGTATATAAATTCATTTATACTTTTGATTACTTAGTTTAGCTACGGCTTTTGCGGAAGCTTGCAATTCGATCTTGGTCTTTTTATTTCACTCTTTCGTATACGTTTCGATTTATAAACAAAATTGTAAAACTTGTTAGTTTTTCTCATATACAGTTGCCTAAATAAAAATTAAAAAAATATATACTTGGCAATATAGATAATCGATTCTTATCTTCTTGATATAATAATTTTAGCGCTTATTAGTATTTTTTCAGATTTAATATATTTTTTTTAAAAATTGTTTAAATTATACGAAAATATGAAATAGTAATGAAAAATGGTAAAATACTAGTGTAGCTCTAGTAGAAAAGAAAAAAGTAACTAAGCGAGGCAAGATTTTAACTTGCACACTTGCTTAGAATATTACAGACATGAATTAAAGAAAAAACAAATTTAATCTAGCAGAACGTTGAGTATATGATAAAAAATATTAGTAGGTTCAGAAATTTTAAACTTTTAGAAATATTATTCAAATTACGTGCAGCAGTTCTATACAACGTTTTGCATTTTATACAACATTTACGCTATTCATAATTTGTCCGGATATTCCATGATTTATTTTAATATTTAAATATAATTTGTTTCTTTTGTAATATATATTGCAAAAATGATATATACTATTCATTTAATTTCTAATGTCAATGAGTTTTTAATAAAAGTAGATAACATAATAACGATTGAAAAAAGTGAATGGAGCTACACAGAGGTATGGAATTAAAGGTATTTGGATAATCCAAAAGCCGCATATACGCGGTTTAGCTTTCCTCACTTAGCTCATATAGCCTGTGAGAGTGGTCGCGTATAATCCTTTGTCAAAAGGCTCGCGACGCGATTCTAACGATGTCCTTAATTCAATTGCAGGTCGGCAACACGCTAGTGATCGCTGCCGTAATTACGACGAGGCGTCTGCGGTCTGTCACTAATTGTTTCGTGTCCAGTCTAGCGGCTGCGGATCTATTGGTCGGATTGGCAGTGATGCCACCAGCTGTACTCCTTCAGGTAAGGTTACACGTCGCACGTACACGGGTACATCTATACGAGTACAGGCACACTCGTGACTACCGCTAATTAGCCGGTGAATGTTCGCGGGGTTCTCGACGATGTTCCGTTAACTCGCACGGAATGAAGTGCTCCTGTTGCGTAATGCTTCCCCAGGATTCCTACCATATTCCAACCTGACCACGACCAAGATCAAATACTGATTGCAATCGACGTTATTCAAGGCTTTAGTGCTTTGTGTCCTTTTATCTATAAACCTTTAACGTAAAACTTTCACGGTTTTATAGTTGTCTCATCCTCGATATGCACTTTTTCTTTGTGTACATTTTTATTAATGTTTTTTTTAACGTAGTTACATAAACGTTATAGAAATTGACGAAATTTATAATTTGGAAAGCGACACAACACTTGTACATTCGAAATCATTTTTTATTTTATTATCTAGATTGTAAATTATCTCTCGTTTTATGCATTTATTTTATACGTACTTGACATTTATAACGTTATCCACGCATAAAGTCTTAATCATAAAATAATACGTGCATAGTGTAAAATAATAAAACCGCGACATAAAATTTTACTCGGATTAATCCATCAATCACCCATTATAAACGAATAGCTTTGTGAATCGAATCATAAAATTGTACTTTTTTTAATAATCTGAAAACGGGATTCTCGTGCTCAAATAGATTATATTTTCATTTTTAAAAAGTTTGAATAACAAATTTTATGCCACTCTTAAAAAACGTGCCTCTAATGTAATTGTAATACATATCTAAGATGACAGAAAAAGAATAATAATTTTGTGGATTTTTTTCGACTGACATTTTAACGTAGGGTATCTTCCGTTGATAAATAAAAACCGTGAAATAAGAAGATAAATAATTCCAGTAGATCTTTATGTAATTAAAATTATTAAATTCACTAGATAGAACCATGAAAGGATCCTCCAATTTTCTAGCAATTTTCGGGCGCATACCGGGTAATAACAATAAATTTCAACGAGGAGTTCGGTTGCGATTTCTTAAATGGTTTATGAGCCGTGATGACACGTGCGCACACATGGAACAAGTACATATTTTTAACGAATGATGATTTATCCACATCTCCTAAATAAAGATTTATAACTAAAAAAAGAAAAACTTTAAATAGTATGAAAAACTATATTTTTAATTCATTTAAAATTTTCACGTAAATGTTATAAAAAAACCCAGTTTGCAAAAAAATAGAGGTTTGCGTTAACATAAAGAGATGCGCCTGTTGGACGTCTCAGTACTTTCGTGACAGAAAGTAAAAAAAGCTCACCGGCCAAAAAAGAGTAATAAAGAAATCCCAAAGATAAAAGCTTGGCGTCGTTGCGTACGTTTTCTGCGAGATTAAATGAGCGTCTCATCGTTGCCTTTACGCATGTACCTTTTTTTTCAAAGTGACATCGTGGAGAAAATGTGAAATGGCTTGCAAAGGTAGAAAGCACTTGAAATTGAAGGGTTTCGTAATCCAAAATCGTATGTTGAATGATTACAAAGATAGTTTTAGTGTAATTTTCTTTTAAATAAAGCTTTTGTTTTTTTAATAAACATTCTAAGATAAATGTAATGTATTACATTTTTTAATATTTGAACTGCGATTACAATTTTACGGTCTGAAACCGATTTTCTAGAAACAAAACTATTCTTTCTAAAGTCAATTTTCTAAATAAAATAATAGATTCTAAGGGAAGAGATTCTTTTTAGTAGAAATAGAATTTCGTAACCAAATTTAAATATATTATAACATGGTTTACGTATAGTAATTACAATTGACAATTTATTTTTTAAATTTCCAATTAAGCTATAATTTAATAGTCAAGGTTTGGTTTCTAAAAACAAATGGAAATAGATGTATTTACTTTTTCAATCGATATCAATATATAACTGCGGTATAAATTTAACGTTGCAAGAAGCATAATTTTAAGAATCTTGGTTTGCCAGTAGAAGTGAAATTTTGCATTTGGGAATTTTTAAGTATAAATTCGAATGCCAAATTATAAAAAAACTAAATGCTGCAGGTTATTTTAATGCCAAAAATATTTAAATTGGTAAGACGCATGAGTATTAAAAAAACATCGAATAAAAAAGATGATAGCTTTGCATTCGAGAAAAAATTGCTGAGTTTCTCAACAGTAACAATTTTATCTTGCTATTTGTTAACAAGGTCGAAGATGCACTACATAAATTATATTCGAATTTGCGGGGTGTACTACTTAAACCCAATACATTCCCTCATTCAAAACTATATATAATTATTATAAAATTACATTTTACTAAGAAAAATGTCCACTTGAATGAATTTACTTAAACTACACACCTAACTCGTGTGAAATATTTTATTTATTATTTTTTTTTTTTGAGGACAACCAGCTCATACTAAGAGAACGTGAAGAGAAGTCGTCGTGCTCAAGTAGCGCAAGATCGGTTGGTAGTTCTTGGGTCTTCATCTAGAAACGTGTACATGTGCACGACCGCGAAAACGGAATTAGTTCACGCCGTTGACCGCGTAGAGCGTTAAAAGGGACTCTGGCGTCTCGAGTGCATGAAAGCTTAACGGCCTCGCCCGCTGTAACGCAAAATTACTCTTTCTCTTTGACATTATCAGTCCACTGAGTGATGTACTCATCTATTCCAAGTAATTTACTGTAATAAGTAGATCCTGACTTACTATAAGTACGATTTTATAATAAGCTAAATAGATTTAAGATCGGAAAACTTTTCTTTTATTTTACAAATACGCATCAAAAAATTAATTTTTTTTATCGTTCTAAATGTAAATCGTTCTGAAGATAAATTAATCTTCGAAAATCAAGCACGAATTTTTTGAATTTTACGATTACTAACACATTGAAGTTATGTATAAAATTTATCGTAG
This sequence comes from Theocolax elegans, assembly GCA_026168455.1. Taxonomy (NCBI): domain Eukaryota; kingdom Metazoa; phylum Arthropoda; class Insecta; order Hymenoptera; family Cerocephalidae; genus Theocolax; species Theocolax elegans. Next base: position 75,224,068 of record CM047427.1, read on the forward strand.
CTATAAGCAATTTAATATTAAACTGTACGGAATAGCAATTCTGATTTTTATACAATTATATCAAACTTTAATTTAAAATAACTTTGTCAGAATTTCATTTAATATTATAGAATTTAGTAAGTGCTTAATGAACTTGATGCATGTGTATATGTACATATATTTATAATATAATTAGTTCTTTTGACTATTATGGATAGGTGCTAAAGTTGTAAATTGTGTAACGCACTAACTGGAAATAAAGTACATATTTTCATTAATTATTTTCTTTGTTAGTTTGGTTTTGATATACTTTTTTATATAAGATCGACCAAAAAGTCGTCACCTATATATTTTTGTATAGTTCACCATTAATAATGATTTTTACCCTCTGCAAATTCACGTTAGTTTCGCTGTTTAATGTTAAAATACAACTCCTTTTATAATGGAAATAAACAACTACAATTTTTTGAAAATATACACTGCAATATTATTATCTTGTTGCACGGGTTGTTTTTATTTAAAAAAATACTGTAGACCACGTTTAAAAAAACATAAGGTATTAAAAAAAAATATTATTAATACATTAAGGTATTTTCGTAACACTCGAAGTGAATACGTAATTGAATAAGTGAAACAAATTAAGATTTCGTCAGACATTCTGTAGTATTAATATTCACTCTCCGTATAATTTATAAACAGAAATTTTTATATTAATAAGTATAAGTTATTCGATTTTAATGTTTCATAACACCTTCTATTCCACTTTAAGATTAAAGTTTCCTTATTAAAAATTTTATTCGAGTCCTTCGTCGCGGTAGCACCACGTACAAGTAGTCAGAGTCAATAATAGTCGACCAAATGCTACGCATGTAGTCTTCATAATTTAAATAAAAATATTTTCAATTACAAACAAGTAAAATAAAATATGTATAAATGAAGAACAATTAAAATTCAGGTCATGCGTATACGTTTATGAATTTTTAAAATGTATGCTCTCGTATTTAAATCGAAGGGAAATAGAAATATTAAAATTTCTATTCGTTGGAAACGTAAAAAACGATCGAAGAAAAACATAACAATATCCTGACACATATATATGGGAAAGAAAATTTTGTGGTATAGTATAAAGTAAATCACAATTTTCGGATACTCAGTTGTTTGAATCTTCCGGCGCAAGCTCCCACATCCGATCGGTAAAGATCACTATATACATACATCCCTCGGCATTCTACGGGTTTCCAGCCACGTCGAGTGCGTACTTGTGCTTTCATCGCATTAAATCAGCTATCTAAACTTCCTTTGTTACCGAACGAAACTTTGTCTTTCCCGACTTTTTACGTATCGAGAAATTTTTCTTGGTTACTTCGAGAATACCTTCTCTTTGTAATTCGAAATTAACTTAATATATTTCGACAGAAACGTAAAAGCAATAATTTTAAGATATGTAATTTTAGTCAATTGTGTATATAATATGTAAAGAATAATTTTCGTGACGTTCAGAAGAGTTTTTCTTAGGTAGGTGGGATAATAATGAGAGAAATAGGTTAAGCTAGGCTTTTACGAAAATACAACTTTTTATCTCTTGTATTAGGACAATAAGTTTTACAAGCCTGACGGTATCTGATATGTAACTATACCCTCCAGATTAAAAGATTCGTTTGATAATTCTTTCTGACTTTTGACATACAATATTAATACGTATTTGAATTAAATAATAATCTACACTATCATATTGTTATTCGAAGCAACAATAACAAATAAGTATCCACATTGTTAAAATGATATATATTGTACTTAGTGTTTATTACTTTTTAAAGAATAAATTATTTGCATCGTATTGATATTTACTACATAGAGCAATAAATATTTTGAATCGTCATATAATACATTTTATCTGAAAGATTTCCACTCGATTGCTTTTTCCATATTGGATTTATGCTAGAACAATTTTTATTGATTCCGATGTATGAGGTCGTGTATTAAAAAAAATACAACTAGTAAACTGTTTGAATGACATTTTAATCCAATAAATATATAATTTCGTGTCAGTAATGTTTGACATTATAATTCTTGTACAGATTTAAAAATAGGTCAGAATTGTTTGGTTTTAAGATTCACATGGCTATACGTGTTTATTATAGTTGTTTGCGATACGTGTTTGTGGGCTAAAATGGTATTACACTGTAATCCTAGATTTAAAAAATGAATAATAATACGTGTGACTTTACAACAAAATATCGACCGTTATCCATCAGTAATATTCACTCTATAATAATTATTAACGTTGAATGTAATACACAAAAAAAGTTAAGTGACTTATTACAACTTACGAAACAATCAATATTGAATGCACATAGTCCTTACTGAATAGTTAATTAATCCTAAAAACAATAAATAAAGTTATTCTACTAAAAAGAGAAAAGAAGAAAAAGAAGCTATATATATTTTCACAATTGCGTTGATAAAATCAAGAGATACCTCATTAAAATACTTGATACCGTGATTCCACAAACGGGTACCTTCGAATAAAAGCCAAACGAAGGAGGATTCTTCAGTAGAGAGAAAACCGGCGGCGCCGACTTGCTCTAGGCAATCCACCGACACTCTCATTCAATTCACATCGCGCTCGCGCACACAGCATTTTTATTCAAGGACACAATTACACGCCGGCTTTTTTACATTCGTCTCTTGGCGTCTCCTTGCTTTGACTCATTTAAGAAAGGAGAAGAAGGGCCTTTCTTTATTATTCGACAATGACATCAAGCTGGCCGAGCTTTCCGGAAAAAAGCTCGATGTTACGCTTAATTTACTTTTTTAAAAGCTATATATATATAATAATAATTTATATAATTAAATTTTACTATACATGGGTTGTATATTATAATAGATAGAAGGATAAAATTAGTTTAAACATTCGTTGTAATTCGAGGTACACGGTTTATTATTTATCTAGGTTGTTTGAGATATACGCCTTTTCGAAAATATAGTTTTTTAAGTATATTTTAAAGGTACGCGAAAAATAGAACGTCTGATAAAGAAGTGAGAAGGGAAAAATAATGTGGCTTTTAAAGTGGGTACGTCCTCTTTAATTTTGATGCAGAAAGAATCTGACCTATTTACAATGTGAAAAATATACTTAAGATCATTGAACGGTATAATTTTGACGATATTGCGGTTAAAGTGTTCTAATTAATGACGTGACCTTTGAAGGTTTTTACAAAAGTAGGTCGATTTAACTTCTCTGTGATAGCGTTAGACAATGACTGTTTTTGTTAATTGGTTTTGTTGCTCTTCAAATTATTTGTGTCTACTAGTCGACCACGAGTGATAAATGGCTTTTGGAGTAAATTCGACTATACACAGCAAACTGGCTAAAAAAACTTAATTTCTATAGTTTAGAACTGATTACGCTTTAAATAATAAAAGTGGAATATTTACTAAATATTATAAACTTACAATGTATATAAGCTGAAAAACTTTAAAATACATATCTCAAATATACACGCATATCTCTCAACAGATTAGTAAAGTGATCATTTAATATTTATAGAACTTTTCCTGCCACAGTGTTAAATCATAAAAATGTTATTATCACTTTCCATTGGAATTACTGCAGCCAACGGAATTGAAAGTATATTCGATACTCATTGTAGCGACAGTTTGACTGTACGATAAGTAGTACGGATATCGACTCTTAATAAAGTCAAGATAATACGATTGGCAATTAATATAAATCTTATTACGTTATTCTGCATGAAACCGTTTTAAACTTAAATTAATATGTGAATATTCATAAAATGTAATTTTATATTGACATTATATTAAAAAATATATACATTTAATTTTCATCATTTCGTACGCAAATTATTTTAAATAAATTTATTTTATTTTATTTATAATTATATTATACACAAAATAATTAATGATTGTACTTTCTTCTTCTATCCAGAATATTATTGAATAGTCATGAATAATTCTTAGGTTATACCAATTCTTGTATGAATTTTTAACAAAAAATATTCACTTTCGAGAACGTCGATATCATAAGAATTTACATTAAAAGTTTGCAAGTGCAAAAAATTTTCCCACCGTATTATCGTATGCTTAATTAAAATGGAAAAGTAAAATTTGATGTACAATTCGTATAGCATGCTAAAGAAATTCGTTTGATAAATAAATTTTTCGATTAAAATAAAATAAAAATGCATATTATATTATTTAAATAGGGATCTTCTTTAATATTGATACGTAGAATAAACTGTTTGCATTTTCCTATATACGTAATAATTCCGGAGATTGTACATGATTGTTAATTTATGAAGCTTCGATACAAATGTAAAGTATTGAAATAAGTTTCAGCGGACACAAATATATATCGACTTAAATACAGAAACATTATTAAAATGCACAATCAATCGATAATTATTAAATCACTACCCACAAGATATTTCAAGATTATGCATAATTTAAATCGATAAATAAGACTTAAATGTATCAAAATATAATAAAATAAATGTACAACCTACATACAATACAAAGAAAAACGTGAATTGCCAAAAATTTTTACATACAGTCGAAAAAACATTTCTTCGAATAGTAATTGTCTCATGAGTTGAACATGAACATTACCATAACGCTTAAAAGAAGAAAGCTTTGAAAGCACACATATGCGAACAAGTATCTGTATAACTTTTCTCATAACGAGTATTTGCGAGAGATATAGACAGAGAAAAAGAGAGACGAAGAAGAAGGGGGAAGAACGCAAAACAGATCCCAAGCTCTTTCAAAAGAAAAATAAAACGCAAAAACACGAAATGCCGAAAAAACAGATGGTTGAAAGCTCAAGTTTGAGGGGATCTGGGGTATGCCATTCAATTCATATAATATATTATGTTTATTTTCTCTTTTAAAATTTTCATATGAAGAAAAACACGATGTTTCAGTAGGTATGTGATGAAGTGAAATTTATGGCGATACGTACCTACTCATTACAAGAAATATAATTAATTTTTATATATGTGTGTACTTTTACATAATAATTTAAACTTTTATAATAAAATTAATTAAATTATATTTTCAGAAAAGTGAATTAAAGTTCGTGTTGTAATATTTTTCTACGAAAATTATAACTGACACGAAGTAAAAGAGATTTCATTTATGTAAATATAAACAACAATCTGTAAACAAATACCATAAATCCACACATTATTCTTCCGTCTAAATATCATTGAAAAATATCGACTCTCTTGTAAACCGATTGGTTTACCATATCCTCTGCATTTTTTTTCTCTTTGCATTCCTCCAGTTTTCCGTGAGCCTCCCATGCAAATTTTCGTGAAACTGTTGTGTTCTCGACGTTGTCTGCCTAGTCTGTCCTGAAAATGCAATCGATACACCGTATATATCTTTGAGAAACGAAAGAGAGAGAATGATGTGTATACATATAGAAGATAATAGAAATAGGAGGAAATGAGCACAAACATGGGATTAAACGTATTTTGAGATAACATATACACATACGCGTAATTGTGTATTTACATATTAAGAATAAGACATTCACTTTTATCTCCTTTTTTTTAACGAAAAATATAAATAAATAACGAGTTAATTGTTTTTAATAATATTGAGTAAAATGTGAGAATGGTGTATGCACTATACGATCAGTAAATAACAGATATTAACATCGTATTTAAATATCATTTTATAAACTTATCGTGAACACGGAACAGTTTAAAAGCAAGATTAAAGAACTTTTTTAGTAGAACACATAAATTTACATGGCAATGTCGGTACTATTCTATATACACCCGCGAACAATAAAAACAATGTTTCGACGTAGATGAAACCCAAAATGCAAGAGGGTGATGTAAAAAAAAAGGAAATCTAAATTCACGTGTAGGTCTATGTATATTATATATGTAGTGATATCGCGGTTTAAAAATATTATGTCTATCGAGGATTCTCGTCGTTGTATAATTTAGAACAAGTATTAAGATGCTTTTAGCGTGATTATTTCTCTGTACCTATGCACCGAGTTTCATCTCATTTTTACCCGTTGATGATATATTTGAATGGGCATTTCGGCGCTTGTACATTTCGCACTAAATCAGGCTGCTGTTTTTGTTTAATCCCTCACGGTAGATTTATAAAGATATGCCCATTAAATCATGAAAATTCATTTTATGAATGTTACGATGAAAATTACAAACGTAATAAGTCCGTGACATTAAACATTCAAATGAAGCGTTTGTAGAGCGTTAATTATTTGGTTAAATTAGTTACTGATTAAAATTAGTATATCGTTTCAAAATCAAGATAAACTTTTGTACTAAAATCTTTTTTTCAAATAATTTAATTGATTTGCATACAATAATAATAAAGAGTTCAAATAATAAATCATTAGAGGTGCATACAAGTTGAATAGTTTACTTGTATCAAAGAAAAAATGAATTTAAACATTTAATTTTTCTTTCTCTTGTATAGAAAAATAGAACTACGACTACTTAACTATTCACTTTGGACAAGATCTCATATTAAACAAAGTGAAACTTTGTTCGTTCGTTCGCATATACGTATAGGTATATATACAAACCAAGTCAATTTTAACTCATTCATTTTTGCCGACAGTTGAACGGTGGTACGTGGGAACTTGGCGAAGTGCTCTGTGACTCGTGGGTCTCACTTGATGTCCTCCTATGCACCGCCAGCATCCTTTCGCTCTGTGCCATATCCATAGATAGGTAAGTCCAAAACTATCTCCTTCTCTTTCACCGGGTGCAATCGAGTCACGTACAAGGGGACGAGCTGATTATACCACGACGTGACCTACTACGACGCCACCACTTCACACGCTTCTGGCCCTTTATGAGCTCTCTTATATACCATTTTGTTTTTCTTTCTTTTTCCTTTTGCGGGTTGAGTTCGCGGGGATGCTTTACGACAGAACGACATGGGGGAAAACTTTGGTTAAATAGCTATACGTGTCATTGTTGCTTTTTGACGCTTTTTTAACGACCACCACGAGAAATTTTATGCAGGACGCGCCGCCGTGTGTTTTGTTATGCCACGGGTCATTTAATATGGACATTTGTATGGGGAAGGTATAACAATGTACTTTGATGTATAAGTAGACAGTTATACCAAGATATTACGATCAATTTAGTAGATATGTAGTACCTGGAATATTGATTATATTAAGATTCAATTCGGGATAACGACGATTATGGGAAATTCAGTTTGTCAATTGTTATGCAAAAGGATAAATTGTAATCTTTAATCTGTCGAATTGATAATGATAAGGTAAAAGGTTGTACATTTTTTAAAAATTACGTTTTTTCATGATACATTTTTCTCCTATAATAGAAAGTAAATTTGTCAATATGTATTTTATTAACGTATCGTACGTTTATTTCGTATACAGTTTCTATTATTAAACTTTGTCATGTCTGGTGGGTATTACTTTGTTTTCAACCTTGACGAAATGACTTTTCAACGAATGTGGAATTCATCAAAACTATGATTTATGTATCAAAGTTATTTATATAGATATTTTGATGGAAGTGAACTTTTAACGAATAGTAATGGTTATTATTTCGCTGGTTCGTCTGCATGTATCGAGAGAGCATTGTAATGTTGTTACAAATCAATTTAATTTTTCAATGTTTCAAACATATTTTCGTGGATTAAAAGAACAATCCTATAGAATCAGATGATTATCCGAGTTTGCATCGTTAAAATTTCTCGGTTCCCAGTAAATCGACAAACGAAATTCGCAAACCTCAAGGGATAAACGTACGTTAATCACAGAATCAGATAAATATGATTAAATCCTAATGATTTATATACATATACACGTAGTTTAATTGGGTTAGTTCCAAATATCAGTAAAAGACACGGAGACACCGATAAAACGTGGTTGCCCACACTTCTGCAGTGTCCAAATCACGGAACAATTATTTATCTAATTGACACATAATAATTCAGGCGGAATAATGTCGGAGGATTGAAATACAGCTGCGAATTGTCTCTTTATCTCGTTGTATATAAATATATGCATTATACATCTATGCCGATCGACAAACCGAATCTGTAATTGTCAGTTTGCGCTAGAAAAAAATATAATCTTTTGAAAAACTGAACAAAATAAGCATTTTATATTTTATATTTATTAAATTTGATCAAATTCATATTGACTGAAAGATGGTGTGTAATATATAGTTAAAGTATATAACTAAAGTTACGAGCAAATCTAAATTTAATAGTTGGAACTTTTTTAGGAATTTATAATATTGTACATATATCAATAGTTTTTATTAATTATTCGTACATTAATTTTATATAAGTTTTAGTAATTAATATAAATTTTCTTTTAAATTTGAAATATTTAATCTACCGCGGGTAAAAAATGCATTTTAACTTCAAGACTGTCAGCGATGTCAGTTTAAACACACGAGATGTGACAATAAATGTATGTCATATATATAACTGACGTACACTTATTCTTTTTACAACAACGTAAATGCATTTTCATCCAAGTACAGTCTAACGGTCAAATATACGTATAATAAAAATATTTAAATAATACGTGTAAAATCTATATTATATTTTATAATAATAATCTGAATAAAAAATCGCACCCGCGAACGCACATTTAAGTGATGTAACGTCGAGAGATAAATTTAAATAAATGTGAGTACAATAAATATTGCAGATACCTGGCAGTGACGCAGCCACTAATCTACAGTCGTCGTCGACGTAGTAAACGACTGGCCGGACTGATGATAGTCGTCGTTTGGATTCTAGCAGGTGCAATCACGAGTCCACCGCTTCTTGGTTGTTTTCCCCGTGCGCGGAACGCCATTGAAACTGAGAAAAAGTGTTCTTATAACATGGACTCGTCTTATGTGATATTCTCAGCAATGGGAAGTTTTTTCTTCCCGATGTTAGTAATGCTATATGTTTATGGACGCATCTCATGTGTGATCGCTAAGCGGCATCGTAGTCTTGAGACGACCGACGCCGTTACCACTGGTGAATATCACAAGGGTAACAGTAAACAGAAGAGCCCGACTTCTAATCACGAACCTACCAATTGTCCGAGGGTTAATCTAAGGACGCAACGACTTCATTTTCATGGGGTAAGAAATTTCATTTTTTTTCATCATCACTTATAGTATATTCGGTATTATTTTATTATTATTATTAACTATAATTATGAGTTAAGTAGTTTCGATGAAAGAAACCGCTGAATAAAACGAATTGCGCCTGATTTTTATTTTATATCTAAGATAGATGATACCTCGCTAGGTCGTTAGATCGAGATCAAGCTTTTTGCTTATATACTGCAAAATAGATCTCTGTCATCGTTAATGAACGTCCAGATTTTCACGCCATTAAATAACATTTTTGTTTTAAATTATTGTTAAGCAATTTAGAACTTTTTTTATTTTATTCTCCGAGAATGTAGTATCTTGTATATTATTTTTTCTGTAGATCACAAACTACTGTTTAAACTGATACGAGTTTAAATTCTTAAACAGTCGTATATTTAAGTATACATATACATTTATTTTATAACTGTTCCACTTAATTTGCAGTATAAAATATTGACAATTAACTCATATAACCCATTATGTGAAAAACAATATAAATTATAACACAAAGAAAATGTTAATACCGATGCAATATCCATGATATTTTACATACAGTAAAGTTTACCTTGGTAAAGTGCAACTATTTTTTAACATAATGCTATTGCACATAACGCATATAACTAAAATAGTAGGATATAAAGTCAAGAAAATGTATTTTTCATATAATATTTTAGGTATATAAAGATTTAATAATTATTAAAAAGAATTTTGAATTTTTTTTCGAACAATCAAATGTAAAATTAATTGTATTGAAATTATTTGCGTAGTTAATACGCACTTAGTATAGTCATTAATTTGTAAAACTAGCTTATTTAAAAAAAATATATTAACAGCATTTAAAAAATCACACGGAGAATAGAATAACAATTTATCGTTGCTATATAATAAAATAAAAAAAGAAATGCATTTTGAAAAAGCTAAGTGCGAACTCAATACCTTATAGACAGTAACTGCATCCCTTACCACATCTCACGAAGATGGAAGACATGTCACCTAAATGTGCAACTTATACACACAAATACATTTACCATGAAATTTCCGTTCACACCGATATGATATATACATTCTTGCAATATGTACAAATGAGTCTCACTTTTTAGCATTAAAGTTCGATTCTTATGTACATGTATTAGCTTCGTTCGTTTATTTTTTTATCAACCTAAACGTTCTGTCGAGCGTTTAATTACTAAGAGTACCGATCGATTGGTTGCATTATTGGGTGATTTTAAAAGGAATTCTCGAAATATAGTCTTTTTACGGATTCTATATATGCATGTATGTGTATACTTTTGTTAAATATTTAAAACATTTAAAAAAAATGAAGGAGTGAAATTGTTTATTCAATCGGGAACAATTAATTTTCAGTTTAATTGCAAAATGAAGTAATATTTAAATGTACTTATAGCTTTGTTAATTTTGTTTGGATAATTATATATGTGGAATTTATGGGTTAATGATTATTTAAAGTTTTAAAACAAGTATATACATTTCTAAAAGAGTTAGAAAAAATTGTAAATTATCTCTTAGTAATGATAAAAGCTCTATCCTAGTATATTATTCTATAAATTACATAAAAAACGTGAAACGTATTCAAACGTTATAAATTCATTTATTTATGACTCGAAGGGACTCATTCGTTACATTTTTTAAATAAACTTACGATACAACAGAATTCTAATTACATTATAATATCTCATTTGACATTAATTTCGTATAGAAACATTACCTCTCCCCTTAAATAAGAGAAGCGTTCTTCTCAATTTTAAAGACGGTTTTTTATCGATTTCTTTTAGATATAAGGTTACTGCATCGGAATGCACATTTTAAATGCCCAATAAAAAATGAATGACCATTAAAAGTATTTTTCCATATAACTCGTACACATTTTTTTGCTTACGTAAAAGATAAATCGTATCGATAGTTTGGTATGTATGTAAATGTAAATGCATATTTTTAAAGTATATAGATATAGGTATATAAACATGAAACGATAATGGTCAACGTACAAAATGTTACGAAGATTTTGTATTTTTGAAATGTGTCCTTTGAAATGTATAACATCGTTAAATATATCGATTATCTCTCGGTAATATTTTGAAATTAGAATTCAATGTTGTAAAATAAAGTTAATCGAATATTCACGTTCCATGCCAAGTGAATACCGCACACAATATTTAAAATAGCAAGTATACAAAATATATCATATAAGTAGTATTTTAATGAAATTCATGACTGCGTACACGATATATCCACGGTAGTAATTTTTCAATAAATTAAATTACCTCGTATTTATTAAATTTATTAAGAAATTAAAGAAAATTTGCAAGCTCGTCTGTATATTTATAAAAATTTTCTATACGTATACATAAATTTGAAATAAATCTGCATGTATAGATGTAAAATCACTTATTTCACAGTCAGCGGAACGTACGAAGAAGCTCGGTAAATCGTCGCCTCGAACGATTCTGACGTCAAGACTGTCAGGTGCATCGGTGTCAGAAGGTACGACTTGCGAGGTAGTAAACGCTGACAGTAAAGCTCCAACGACGACAACGTTGACAGTCCCGGAACCCGAGGTCCAAGCGAGTCCCCGTAAAGTTGTAAGAACGGGTACTTTAAGGAGTCATCAACACAGCTGTATCAATAGGGTGACACGTGAAACCAAAACAGCTGGTACACTTGCTGCTGTTGTTGGTGGTTTTGTTGCTTGTTGGCTGCCATTTTTCCTTCTCTATCTAGCCACGCCGTTTATACCTTTCGAGCCGCCTGATTCACTTATGCCCGCGCTCACTTGGCTTGGTAAGATGCTATTATGCTTACGTAATTTTTTTTCTCTTCAATACGTTATAATCGTTCGTTTATCTAGTTACAGCAATTCGTACAAGTCAATACTTTTAAAAACGTAAATATAGACAATTTAATTTTTGTCAGTTATTTAGAAGCAAATAAACATAAAATATATGAGTACTTAGTGATTTATATTTGTATAGAAATTTGATATATCGATACACAAACGTCCCTTTTCTATTAGGAATGCTATGCTTTTAACGTATATAAACATGTTTTTAAAAATTCTTCTAAAGATGAACGTAAATTCTGCTTTGTCAAGATTATATATACAGTATGTATAAGAAAAGTCAATCCTTATTATAAGAGGGTGAATTATTAATGAATAACTCGCGTTCTGTCGCCCTATTTTGATCTAAACTTGTATCCACTTGTCTTCGGGGTTAAACACAAGACACATATTTATTATTTTTAAATAAAAAATAACAAATGATAAAATTATTATCAATTAATTTTATCACGATTGATCAACAACCACTTGAAATGTACAAATATTCAGAATATATATTTTCGTCTTGTTTCGGTTTCTCGACAAAATTCAACCCGAAAAGGTAATATTCTGTCTTTTGTGCTTTTCGTAAAAGAACGACCGGGCGTTTCCTCAATGACTCGTGCCGGTTTCTTAGTTGTTTGCTCTAGTTGAATTGTTGTTGGCCCACAGGTGTTCACCCGAGTAGCACTTGTGGCTCTTTCTGGATTCCTCGTAAGGTTTAACATGAAGGAAAGGTATTTTGTTCTGTTTCACCTTCCGTGTAGAAATGTTTAAATAGAAGATATAGTTTCGTGGAGAAATTTTTGTGAAACCAGGTAACGGTTGCTATCCATTATAGTTGTCCTTTTTTTTAAATTTATCGATGCAGATCAAAGTATGAAGGATTCTATAAATTTTAAGTAAAGTCTTATGTAGACATGTAGACATTATAAAGATTAAGGTAAATATCCGAGTAGCTGTAATTTTTTATATTTCCTCAACGTCTATTTAAAATATTTTTTAATTAAGATATAATATATGATAAAAATATTCAATGTTTGTACGGTTCAACATTATTAAAATAAAAAACGTATTTCATAAAAGGAAATTAATATTAACAATTTTGTGAAATAAATCTTAATTTAAATTATTTAATGACATTTCGTATGGACATCCTCTATCTACATCAAGCTATTCCTTTCATGGAGAGAAAAATTGAAAAAAGTCTTTGTTTGATCAAAAATGTTTTTCTATGTTTTTTTTTAAGTAGTATCTTTTGTTATTACTATTGAACTCTCAACCGTAAAATTACGTTATATATTCAACCGATTGAAATTTTCTATAAAAGTTATTTTAAGAAAAATATCTCGTACTATTATTGTTACCTTAAGTGTACTATTAGCAGTAATAAGTAAATTTCTTTTTATGTATATAAGACGCGATAATTGAAAGTAAATAAATCTAAATAATAAATTGAGATTATAGATTATTATTTTATCAAAATAAAAATTGATGCCTAGGTTGGTTTTAGAAACCTTAATTATCAAAGAACATTACGAGATGAAACTCGAAATGTTAAAATTTAAAAATATGTGTATATTTTAATACAGATATTTACATTTTATAAATCATGCAATAAAATAAAAGATAAAAGAGTCAATAATCATTCACGTTTATTACAGGAGGTTAATCAAAACGATAAAATAGAAACATGATTTATATGCGCCATAAATATTTGTTGCTATAAGTATCCAATGTCTAAAATAGTGTATTAATTGAAAAGTTATTTCAATAACTATATTTAAACTACAATGAAAGTGATTTGTCCTAGATTAACTCTTACATATAACAGATAATAATGTATGGAATGTGAAAATGTAACCTTCGTAATTATTTTGAAATACTTGTTTGATAAAACATGACCTCGATAGAACGAATTAAAATTAAAATACATTTGGCAAATAGAAAAAAAGTAAGAAAATCCGTAACGCATTATTTTGTTCAAATACCAACCCTCAAAAGTACATGCTTTTAAACATTTTATTTCTCTCAATTTAAATTATTTGAATATTTAAAAAATATACATGAAAATTTTATATTAAAAAAGGGCAATTGTTGAGTGTACTGCATTTTAAATTGCATTAATATACAAAATACCATCAACCGAATAATACATACGCAGAAAATCAAAATGTTTCCGATAACATTAAATGAAATTTCTCGAAAGTTAAATTTTTATACCTATTGTCACCCTGAAATTCTAAGAGAATCGATATCAACATCTCTCTAGGGTTTACTCTAAATGTAAAGGCATTCTTAGTATTATAAATGAGGGTATTAGGTGACAATCATTTTCAGGGTGAGGATATTCCTTTCAACGTGAAATATATTCTTAAATATACACACAATTGAATTTTTTAAATTGATAGACATTTTACTATATATAAGTAAATAGAAATTGCCCTTTCTCAATTTGTTACCTGATTAATGTTTGGCATGAACAAATCGATAAGTTTCAAATCAAATATATAACCATAGCGCAAAACTTTTTCAAACCATTATTAATGCCATTAATCAAAGAAAATAATAATAATAATAATAATCGAACGCACATTATTGACAAATAACATTATTGTTTATACAATAATTCACAAAATTGATAATAATAAGTACCTCTAATATGTCAAGAAGAATTGCGCTTATTTATAATTAAAAGTTGAACTATAAATCATCTAAGTTGATTCCTTCTAACAGTTGATCAAAATCTGATATTGATTAATTAATCAAGCTTAATTTCATAAGTCTCGCGAAATCAACGAATGTCTGTAATAACAAGAAAAACTTGTTTTCTATATACCATCATCTCCGATATACTAACTACAAGTATACCTATATCTATATATGTAGTGACTGAGCTGTATAACCCTATTTAATAAATCTCATATTTCGACCCCGGAGATCGTAGTAAATCTTACTTTCTCCCAAAAGGCCACCGCAGATACCAGTCGACTGATTTATAACGGATCGCGTCAAAGACAAAATTTTCTTACATGTATATAAGAAAAATTCACGTACTGCATCTCTACATGATTTTTCGATGCGATCAGTTTCTTTTTTCTTCTTCTTCTTCTTCGTCTATCTCGAATTTAAAAATGATATAAAATTAACCAATTACTCGTTAGGAAAAAGTGGATAAAAATAAATTCGAAGTAAAATAAACAAACCTGCTGACAAAGTCAATAAATAAAGGTAAAAGAAACCCCGTAATAATTCAGTGTCAGTACCATCACCTAGGGTCATAAAAATCGATCGGCAATGCGAGAAAGATTGAAATCCTCGTTTCGTATCCTAAAAGCGTACGCGCTCGAACAAACGGACATTTCTATATCTCATCGTTAACAGAGTTAGCTATATATATATAAATCTGGTATATAAGGGTATATACGTATACATACCGAGTATTCAATGACAATAAAGTAATCATTGATAGATGTATATAAAAAAACAATACAAAAGGTACTTTACTTATTGTAGGTTGGATAAACTCAGCTATCAACCCATTCATCTACGCCTTTTACTCGGCCGATTTTCGTATGGCCTTTTGGCGGCTCACTTGCCGTAAATGCTTGCGCAGCAGATTCGACTCGAATCCAACGGGAGATCGGGGGCTTCAAGGTGCTCCGCCCAGCTGGAGGCGACAGACTTCGAGGACGTGAGAGATGTAGGGTGTTAATATCTCTATGAAGATTATACTATAAATTAACTCGCCGGTTTTAATTTGTTATTCTCTTCTTGTTAAAGTTTTTTTCACTGGATTACGTATATATTATTCATCTACAAATGTATGATAATTAAAAGAAATCTCTATACGTCTTTTTATTATACGTTGAATTTGTACGCGAGAGATTATTTTACACTGCATCGTTGTTCGTGCATTCAATCGCCCATAAAACTTTCGAGTAAAATGCGAAATTCCAATAACGCACTAGAGAAAATGAATGTATAATTTAACTGTAAGAATAAATAAAAAAATTCCATTAAAACAGTAATTTCTTCTTAAAATATGATTATATCGTTTAAAAATGTGATTATATGATCCAAATTAAGACCGGACAGTATTATATAATGAAAAGTTATGTAAATAATGTAGTACAATATGATATTGTATACCGCCCTCGCGCCTATACCTGTGATTCATCGATTTTCCAATAGAGGCTGACGGGGCTGCTTAAATCATATTGTTTAAATACATAAAAAATCACTAAATTATACTTTTCCTTTAAAATCTAATTCTTCGATGGCAGGTCACTCAAACATTATGTAATCTTAACGTAAGGGATATGTACATTTATAGAAGGCGATACCAAACATTTTTAACTATTAGTTTAAAGAAAAAGTATTATTCCATTACACATTGAAATGCCTAGAAAATATTCTTTTCATTACTTAATGTTAATAATTTGTATATTAACTTCGTAGATATGTATACTATGTATCATTATTTATTGAAAATGTAAATAATATGAAGTAATAGACTTTCAAGCGAAAAATTACCTAATACTTAATTTATCACGTGCATATACACTTAGGAATGTTGTAATCCTGCTTTATATCGTAACATCTACATATATCTGTAAATTTTGTTATTTATACGTAGTGAACATATTATATTATAAATATAATGTTACACGAAGGTCGTTATAAATGAGATATTTAAGTGTTAATTTGAATAATGTTAAAAAATGTTAAATTTTATTGACTACATGCAAGATGATAAATTTGAGAAGAAAATTGAGAGCAATTGGGTGCATTTTAAATAATGACAATTTTTTTAAATGTTTCTACATTTGCTTATGATTTGTACAATTTTAATTAATTAAACAACCTATTGTCCTGTAATTTAAACTTAGGAAGTTATAAATATGTATATTTCAAGGAATAATTTTACTACTTTATAAATAAATATTAATTAATTTAACCAAACTTGGGCTTTTAATTCATAATTTTAAAAATTTGTCTGTCGTTAAATGGTACATTGTTACGTTATATTTTGAGCTCAAAAAATTTACATTTTATTGGTCGCACAAATATTTAATAATATGAAATTAATTGTGTTAACGAATATTTTCAGCCAATTAAATTACAAAAATTACAGCAAATCTATCAATGTATAACAAAGAACGGAAATGTTGAAATAATTGAATAAATATATATTGAAAAAATGTTGGTCATGGAATACTAGAGTGTTTAATAATTTGATAGTTTATATTTTTGTATTAGGAAATAAATTGAAATCTTACGTTTGTTCACTAATGTGATTCAATTTTCCGATTGTTCGAATATACGAAATCGAAATAAATAAGCCAAGTGTAAATATAAACAATAATTAACACAAGATCTTTTATAATATGCAGAGTCCGGAGTATTTGCAAGTATAATATATACATAATACTTGAATGTAATTTAAAAGAAGAATCACTACAAGTAGTTCAAGCTACGCGATTTCTGCTTTTGCGTTTTCAAAAATTCATAGGAATTTTCATATTACAAAACTCGAAAAAAAACAAAAATAATAAAAACACGATGTAAAATACTCATCACCAATGTTTTATTACCATCCGTACATCTTGCATGATAAACTTATAAATACAGTGTGACGTAAGAGCGAAACTATTATTAATAATGTTAATATAAAACAAACGTACATTTACAAATGATCTGTAATGAAATTAGAACAATCATTGAAGCACTTTCATCGAGCTTATCGAGGTGTATCGACTTAATAAACAAATGAACTTGTATACGTTGTAAAATTTTCGCTTTGATTCTGCGACGAAAGACACAGCGAAGCTTTTATTCTAACTGCGTCGTCGCACCATGACAAAAAATTATATAATAAATAAACGCAAAAATAAATCTGGAATGAAAAAAATGATTAATTCATTGCTCGTGCATATTTTACCTTTACGTCCTATATACATTTTTCACGTTGGTAAGTATTGAAATTAAACCGATCTAACGTTACGCAATTTTAATTCTTCAAAATTCTATAATTTATGTTTAAATAATGTAGTACATTTTGATATACGATTAATGGTATTTTTAATTAAAATCAATAAAGTAAGCAATAAGCTCAATAGCATGGCGTTCTTTACACAATTTATTTTTTGATTACTATTATATATATGTATGATTATTTTGCAAAATGTTCACAGCAGCAAAAAATATAAATTATTAATACTAATACAAAAAAAAACTTTCAATAGTTGACAAATAATACTTATTAGTACATACATTTCTTTACATATATGACAGATAGCTTCACAAAACAGTATAAAATTCGTTCTTATCGTAACTCGAAAAACATATCAATTTATTTAATATTAAATGTATTTAAAAATACCATAGTTTTAATTACATCGGTAAACATTTCAAAACATTACTTGCGATGATAAAAATAATATAACGTGTACTTTAGAAACATATTTTACAATTGAAGAAATAGAGACAGTTGAGTAAAATAATCCATCGTTTTCCTCAAAGCATACATTATACCATGAAAAAAATGTTTAAAGACAATATACAATAATTGCAATAACCACTGGTACGAATATAGAAAAATTGACTATTTTAAAATACGAAACGTAAGTTTATATATAGATATTAAAATAATACATTAATTGCATTACATTAAATTCCATAACAGTTGTACGATGGAGTCCCGTCCGGGTATTATACAATTATTACATAAGTGGTCATTATAATTAATGTTGTGTCTGTTTATTTGCAAAACTTTTAATATACAGCAGTTAAAAAATATTTATCTTAATACGATAACATCATATGAATGCTACGCAAATCTTTTGTGCCTACAGGCACATTGATTACTTGCGACTCTCCTTTGTGCGGTATTATAACTTCGGCAGTTATTGAATCAGCGGGCTGCTTCATAGCTTTAGTGAAATATTTCGCAGGGAATATAGCAAATTGTGATTCTGCTTGCCCACCAAATGTTCGTTGTATCGTCTCCTTTCGTACTTGAGTCTAAAGTAGTAAAATGTATTATATTTTTATTTATCATTTAATGATATATACCAACTATATTATTAATTAAACAAAATGTTTAATTTTTATGAATTGAAATGTATTTGAATACTCGTAATTCAGAATACTTTAACGTACGATATATAAATCAATGTGTTAAACACTTACAGCTAAAGCTTGAATGCGATCTTCAAGGGACTTTAGAGTCGCTTCCCTTTCAAGGAGCTTATATGCTGGTAAAACTTTCAAAAATACTGGTTCTTCAGTCGCCAGCAAAAGTTTTTTACGAGTTAAATCTGGTACTACTGGGAACATTGACAGTTTCTTGGCTTCCTGTTACACCAATAATTAACAAATATTCATATAATACAGTTAACAATTTATTTGAAATAAATAAAATATGTGCTATTCAAAATTATTTAAAAAATATATATTTATAATGCATAATTTGATAATAAAATAATTAATAATAAAATAAAATAAAATAAAAAGTAACTAATTTACCCTAAGTAATTCATTCTTCTTTTCTACCAACTCCTTAATCTTAGGATCATCAGCCTTTTTGACTTCAAAGTTAGGTAAAGGTGGTAAGGAATCAAGTTTGCGTTGCAGATCCTGATTAAGTAATGCAGTTTTTTGGCGCGATTCCTCCTTAAGAACCAAGCGAAGTGCTTGTAATTTTTTCTGTAATTCATCTTCCATCATATAAGCACCCATTGGAGCCCAAGAACTACCAGTGGAACCAATACTAATGTTTGCAGAACCTTCTGATCCTGGAGTCGATGCAACTCCACTCTTTTTGCCAATAGATTTGAGTTTTTCTTTTAGCTGACCCCTTTCCGACTCTAAACTATCAATATCTGTCTGTAAGTGATCCATAGTTTCTTCGAATTCCTTTTCCTTTACACAAATTAAAAGCGTTATAAACTTTATATTATAAAAATGATATAAGAGAGAGAGAGAGAGAGAGAGAGAGAGAGAGAGAGATTTAAGTACTATAAGTAACCCGAATAATTAAAAACGTTCACCCTGGATATCATCATCATATCATCTACATCCCCCATTTCCGATAAGTTCAATTTTATGATATTAAATATCAATTTATTATTAATTATTAAGTAATATATTTATTTTTTTAGGTTCTGACAAGTGATTTGACCACATCACATATATAAAGATACAGTAAGATATAAGTAGTACTTACTTTTCTTTTTAAATCTGATTGTATTTCCTCTAAGTGTCTCTTTAATTTTTCAGTTGCTAATTCATGTTCATGTTGCTGGGAGGCGAGACGCTTTTCGGCTATCTCTTTTCGCAAGATCATTTCTGACAGTTCTTCTTGTTTCTCTCTTAGAGCTAATTTAGCTTCACGTATATCACCATCTCTTGCTTCAAGTTTTCTGCAAAAAAATATTTTAAAAATAATTAAATTATTAACTTTTAAAAGTATACTTTTAAATTAGTACAAACCTGCTAAGTATCTTTGTTTCTTCTAATTCTTTTCGTGTTGCTTGAGCTCGAAGATAAATTGGGCTATTTTCTTCGGTAACGTCCTTTTTACGATGAGCCATACTACCGCTAATAGCCAATTCATTTTCACATTCAGCCATTTTTTCAGAAAGATTCACAGCCGCCTTTTGAATTATAGTTAAACTAGCTTTAATTGTTGCAATTGCACCTATATCATCGGCGTCATAAACCTTTTCCGTCGAAACTGATGCCATTTCTTTTAATTTTGTTGCGTTCAAACCCGTATCCAAATCTATTAAAAAACAAAATTATTATTAGGAAATAAAAAAAAATAATTTATTTAAACTTTTAATATATAAATTTGAAAATTTTGTTTACTAAGTGTAATTTTATACTTTTTTACATAAGAATTTTAATAACGCAATTCTTTGCAATATATTTTGTACAATTCAATACAATATTTTTGTACTAATTAGTTTAAAATCTCACGTACCTCCGCTTGTCAAAATAGTTTGAAGAGCAGTTTTGTTAAGGTCTTGAAGTGTCTTCATAAGTTTAGTTGCATGTTGGTAGCAAGTAACAATTTCCTCGTACCACTCTTTGCCGAGGCCAAGATTTGCCTCATTCGGAGATGCAGTCGTAAGAAATTCACGAGGTACGCGTCTACGTGCAGTTTTTAAATGTTGTTGAACGGTGTCACATACTGTTTCGATGTGTTGACAAAGTAAACCCATGTCACCCTGTTCACCATCTATAAGATTTTTTATAGTTGCTGCTTCCGTACAAAGAGTTTCACATGCACTACCTAAACATCTAAAAGTATAATAATAATAAATAACCAATGTAATTGAATAAATGTATGAAAAATATTATAAAAAAAAATAATGATTCTTACCTACTGCCATTAACTACAAGCTTTGCTTGATTCGTTAAGTCGTCTTCGCCAAAATAAATACCATAAATTGTGCAAAAATATGCGCAGCATCTTTCGATCGCTTCCATTGACAAATTTTCATCCAGTTGGTCACGCTTAGCTAACTCGATCAACGAGTCTATAGATTTTTCTTGCGCAGCCATTTCTGGGTATGCACTACCTACTTTTAACATACATTCGGGACTACAAACGTTTAAGGCCGACTCGAAACTGCCAAGAGCTGTTTGCAAGGCGTACATGTGAGCACAAAGTCGTGCTCTGAAAGCGCTTTGAGCTACTGCATGACCTTTAACAATACTACCTCTGAAAAATCAATATTGTATGTTTACATATTTTCATCTTTATCAATATTAATTTTTTAGTGGTTATAACTTATAATTCACAGTGGTTTCTAAAATAGGCTCTTACCTATCAATTTTTTCTACGGGTTTGTACTTATCGCGTACTTGAGAAATGAGTATTTCGGTTTTCTGTGTCATTCTTGGTATAAAAAGTAATGTCAAAATAGCATCATGGTCACCACCACGGTTCATAAAGGCTAAAGGCATAAAAGATAACAAATATCGAACGTGATTTCGAGCTTCTTCAGCATCTAGCCGCCTTAATTCCAAATCTACAGCCTTGGTTTGCGCTCTAGTCTCAGCAAAAGTCTTTTGGAAATCAAGAATTTCAGCGAGTTGTTGTTCCGTTCCTGTAAAAATTTAGTTGGATTTGTAATATTTCTGATATAAACAGAATTGTTTTAAAAACTTTTTTTTAATAATTAGTAGATTCTCTTGAACGAACAGCTAAATTTGTAACTCATACAAAATTAATACAGTAAATATTTACTTTTTACAGTATTTGAACCCGTTATACATAATATCCATAATTAATTAAAACATTATCCTCACTAAAACTTTATCAATGCTTTTCAAACTACCGTAACGTTTTCAGACGTTCTTTCAATTACATAAGATCTTGTAGCCACACAATTATCTCCTTTACTCACCCTTTGCGGCGACTTTCGTCGACTCGCTCGACTGTAAGCGATTCTGCAACTCAAGACACTGCTCCTGCAACTTTTGGGTGAGCTCGCGAAACTTAGTTATCGTCATCTCGCGGTCTGACAAAGTTTCGAGAGCTGCATCCCGTTGGCGTTGGGCGTCGCGTGCCGCTCCGAGAGCCATGTCCAACTCCTCTCGAAGTTCAAGCTCAAGCTCCTTCGACGACTCAGCTAGCTGATCCGACATGTCCTAAAACAATAGGATGGATTTACGATTCTCATTTATGTGGGTAATGAGTAATGTGTTTGACACATATTCGTGAAAGTAATCTAGTTAGAATTATTAACATTTGTATGCAACTTGAATATTTAATATAACAAACAGCTTATTTTAATATATATATCTAAATTTAATTTTGAAAATTTTTAAATGAAATAAGTTTATTAAAATACATTTTAAAATATTTTTATCTTTTTTTTGTTACAAAATTTAAGGATACATACCTGTAGAGCTTCTAAATCAGTAACAGCTTCTTCTAATTCAGCAACTTTCTCTTCTAAAGCCATTTTACGTTCTCCCAATATTTCAACCATTTCTTCGGCACCCAAAGCAGCATCAACCTAAAATTATATACTTCGTAAGTATTATAATAATATTACGTAAAGTATAAATAATGCTAATTAAAGATATACTTGTTCTTGAAGATCAGCTATTTGATGTTCCATTTCTTCAACTCGAGCCGAAAGTTTTTCTTTTGTTCTACTAAGCTCAAGAATTTCAGATTTCTTTTGTTCTAAATCTTTTTGCAATTTCTGAAACTCGTGTTTTTCATGTGCCGACAAATCTCTCATTCTTACTAGCGTTTCACGAAGTCTAGTATTTTGCTGTTCTAATTGTTTAACTTCGAAGTTTGATACTGCTCCAGTTGTTGCAGAACCACCAGACATCTAAACAGTTTAAGAAATATATCAATTATTCTGTAAAAGTTAATACAGTTACTGGTTGATTTAAAAAATATTACGTTACCTTCTCGGCCATTTCATTACGCAAAATTTCTAAATCTATAGTTTGTTCCTCAAGTTTTTCTTTTAGCTGTTCCAATTCAATCTGCAAAGTTTCTGCTTTCTCTTCTGCCATTTCTTTATCTAATGTGGCCATTTCTACAGTTTCAGAAAGATCTGCCATTTCATCTTGATATTGTTCTCGTGCTGCATGTGCATCTCGCGCTTCCTGCCGTGCTCTTTGTAATTCTCGTTGTAAACTAGCCTGTGAATAAACGTAATGGTTAATAATATGTATCAAACGAATGCAAATTCATTTAATAAATTCATAAAAGATTAATTTTTTATACTAAAATATATTTTACCTGACTTTCCATAACTTTATTTTTAAATTCGATAAGTTGCTCTAACTGTAGTTTTATTTTCTCAAAGTCTTTCATTTTATCCTTATCTTGCATTCTTTTCACTCTTAACACTTCAATCCTTTCAGATAAATCTCGAATCTAAAATTATAAAATAATTAATTTTATTTTGAAATAATAATTCATACAATGTAATCCACATTTTATACCTGAGCTTTTAAATATTCATTTTCTTGTGATAATTGTAGATGATTAAGTTTCTCCTCCATTGTACTAGATGTCATACTTGGACCTATCGCTTGACCAGGAACAAATTGTGGTTTTAATGTTTCCACAAAACCAGTCTAAATAAATAAAAAAAAATAATGTAGCTATAACAATTAATTTGTTAGGAAATGTGTTATAAAAGATGATCTTTGGATATAAAATATCAAATATATGTAATTTAAATTTGTTGTGTCCAAAAAAGACTAATATAATGATCATCTTTTATGTAATTTACTTAATCTTGATTTTATCTTCTTTAGTCCCTTGTTATGTATTGAATTTAATTGTACATGTACATCTATGTAGAGGATTAGGTACCCTTTAGTAAATATTATAAAAGAAGGCTGTTCCATTTTATATAAATATTATAAATATTGATAATAGTATTCAATTTCATCAATAGTAAAAATATTTCAATAAATACAATCTATACACATATGTAGTAACAGCATTCTCTTTTTAAATTTGAATAATAACTTAATGTTAGTCGAGTAGTTACATCAAACACCAAAAACAGTAAAGCTATTTGCTGAACAATTAATAGTCATATTAGTTTCTATGAGCAGAATATGTTTTATGTTCACAATCTACCATATGATTCACATCATTAGGAGCTCCCAATGTTAATGTGTGTAGGCAAGGCATAAAAAAAAATTCTTGATATAGTTGGAGTTCGTACATGGCAAAATATAAGGAATTTGTTTAAATAATCCTAGATTCCTAATATTCTAACAACTTTTGTAAGATGAATGAATTAATTAAAAAACATTCAATTCAACTATTCTCGAATATTCTATGTTACTAAATATTTGAATTTAAATAACTGAATGTTTTTTAAAATTCTAAAAAATCTACATAACATAATAAAAAAACAGAAGCAAGTGCCTGGTACGAACTATGATGATTTTATAGAAGATGAAGATATAGTGATGGCGATGAGATGAGTTGAAAATCTCACTTTGTTAATGTTATAACAGTGAACAGCAGAGTGTGCCAAAATAGTGTCAGCTGAAAGAAACCACTAAATAGAGTTAGATGCAAGAAAATGGTTACGATAGTGAAGGGTATGATGATGTCCATGACTATATATTTGGTGAATAATCATATCAAACAGCTAATAGTAATAAGAGCAGAAAGAGGGCGAGTTGAGCAGTGTTAGACATAAATTTAAAAAGTATGTTTCTAAAATTCTAAATTAAATATAAGTAAAGTGTAACTATATGTATTTAATTACATGTAGAAATACACTTAACAATAAATATAAAAAAAATAAAAAATTAGATCAACTAAATATATATATATATATGCTGTAAATGCATACTATATTTTACTTATTAGTACAGATTATCAGTGTCGACATTTAAAAGTTAAATTAATTTATTGAAATAAATGAGAAAACTAGTAATTGCATACTTTAATTGTGCCCAACTCTGTACTGTCAAGTAGATGTTAAATGAAGAAAATGTAAACAAGTAAATTAATATATGAAAGAAACTGAAATAATACAAGTAATGAGTATTAATTACATTGTCGTGATCACCAGGAGCCTTCGGCTTTTTGCCAGGAGGCGAGCTCGTGCTAGGGTTTCTCTGAAACACGTATATGTGCAAATTTTCCCATGTAAATTTTTATTTTTGTTCAACATTTAAAACTTCCATGACCTTGATTTTCTTTTTTCAAATTTTATAAATTGATAAAACACAAAATAGTCACAAAGGTGCATGATTCATCAATTGAGAGCTTTCAATTCAAAGCTCTCAAAATGTCACTCACTTATCTGTCAAGTGAAAGTGGCCATTGAGTAAGAAAAATAATAAATAGCATGATCCAGATTCAGTGCAAACATCCACATCAGTCCATCAGCGAATAATCTATTCGCATTCTCAAAAACAAATGTTATTTCAATTCAGAGAAAGATGTTGAAAACAAGATACTCTTCGTCCAAATTGTAGATCAAAAAACATAAAATAGAGAATAACCTGAATTGTTAACACTTTTACAACATTTAATTTGGAAATTTAAATTTTTCCTTTCACAGCAATTGTCAGCAGTAGAATCACTTAGAGTTTGAATACATGATTAAATTTAAAATAAAAGAGATTTCAATAAAGAATATATACAAACAATTTAAATGATATAATCTTTATTTCAATCTCATTTCCAATAATATAGAACAAACAACAAAAATAGTTAAATAATTTTTATAAAATAAATTTTAATTGGAAATTTTAATGTTACCTCAACAAAAGAAGCACGTTTGGTATTTGTTGGTGCTGGAATATGTGATTCCCCTCCATCTTTACGTTCATGACTTCCAACTGTACTTAAGTTTTCTGTGCTAGGTGCTGCGAGTTGAGTTCTACTACCTCCAAGTGACAACCTTGAACTGGGAACCATAGAAAAAACAATACATCTTTTTAAAAAGTTATATTGTAAGATCCTATTTACCATTGTTGACACACAGATTATGGTGATATTTTATATATATATAATCAAATCTTATAAATAAATTAATAAATAAGCAATAAATAAATGAACATTATTAAAGAGAAATAAACATAAAAATAAAAATTGACTAGTACAATTACAGTTATAGAAGAAGCAATTGAAAATTAATTGAATTTATAAAAGATATACTTACTTAAGATAACTTTTTTTAAAGAATTATTAAAAATAATAGACTATTTCTTAACATGCATAAAAAAATAATATTTAAAAAATTAATAAATTATAGTTACATTTTGTTAATTATTAATTGCTGTAAAAATTTAAATGTAAGTTATTATTTATTAATCATTTTATAAAATTTTTTAGTACATGCAAATTAATAAATCACACTTTTAAACGTATTAATTTTTTATATGAACGCATTATTTACGCATTATATACGCAAATTGAACAACGTATTTGTATTTCAATTTATTATTAAATTATTCAAAATTTTTCAGATTTTTACATCGATAATCTAATTAGGATGTTTATAGGTTTAAATTTGATGTCCTCTTTGATTAATAATTTCAAACCAAAAATCGTTTCAATTCAATTATTAAAAAAATTTTTTTCTATCGAAATCAAAACTTCAGGCCCTTCCTTATGTACTAAATATGAATTTTTTCAGATTTTTAAGTCAATATTTTAGATATAATTTTTGGGTTGAAAGGTGTAGACCCCTGTAATTTGGGTCTGACATCTCCTTAATAGAATATGATTGAATTATTATATGTAGGAACTATAGGAAAGTGTACATCTTCTTTTGAAGTTCTTAAAAATTTATATAATTAGGTATTTATTAAATATTTTATAATGTCACCATAATCTTTTAATAAATTACTTACATATTTTTTATAAAATTCCACAATATATTTAGCAACAAAAACGTACAAAATATATTTACACATTTAGCGTGCATTTTTAAAAGATCTTATGAATATATATTATATATATATATATATATATATAATAAAATGAATTTTTCTTAATTTTACAATTTACGTGCTATATAGTGAATACTTTCTATATAGAATTAATTCTCTAAGGTCCTACGTGCTACAGAACTGTTTACTTCAATTTTAATGTTTGTAAACAGTATATATGTACTTGTGAAGAACAAACTATAATAGAAAAAGTATCATATGATTGGTGTTCAAAAACTTTCAAAGTAATTTTCAATGAAGCCAATTAAACTTCTGTTTTGTATTTTCACAGAAACACAAGCACAGATAAAGCCTTACATCTTGCATTGATAGAAGCATTTTTGTAGTGACATGTGAGCATATCTAATTTTTCATTTTGGTCCATTTAGTCGCTTACCCTGAAAGTTTTTCTGTTTGTTGTACAACTTGCGCTGGTGACGTTTTTCTTCTTACTCTTTATAAAGCAGCGTTGACATGTCAAGATTTTGTTAATTTCGGTTGTTTATAAATAGAGCCAATTTGTCAGTAAAATAATTGTTACTTTAAATACTTTCAGAATATTTCAAAATTATTAAAAAAACTTACGCAGTTGGCTGATTCCTTTGACGTACAGCAGCACTGAGGTGAAATGGATAAATAAGCCTATATATGCCTTTCAAATACTTATTTTGCAAAAATTATCTGAGTTGCTTTAACAAGAGTATAATGCAAAAAATTACAACTATCAAGTGATAATTATTTCAATTAGTTATAAACAAGTAGTTTTTGGACTTACACATCTTTTGTGATTTCAACCATTAAATTTATACTTTTTTGATATTTTATATATATATATGATGAATAATAAAATATTAACTCTTGTTAAATATAGATATATTTTTGGTGACTATTAGATCTTAAATAAAAAAAATAACAACCTATCATTCATAAATGTATTAGGTGTTGCATTCTTAATCAAAAGTAAATTTATAATTCAATTGAAAATCTAGCATGAAATTTCTAATACTAATAAGTATAAATCTTTAAAAACAAATATAAACCTTTAAGAAATATTATAGAATCTTTCTCCTTATTTTCTTTACTTATTTAATATACCTTGTAAGTCGACTTCTTGCTCTTGAAGCTCCAGCTTCATCTGGTGCCGGAATGTTACTCACACCCACAGAAGATGGACTTGCAGAATCAGTTTGATTGCCCGATTCATCAATTAAGTGTAACTGGGATTGACGAACAAATGTTCCATGATTTTCTGCACACTAAATGATAAATATTACATTAAATTTGGCAATCTTTATTAGCTTACATATTATTTAACATTCTAAGTTCTTAATTAGGATTGCTCATTTATTATTCTGTTCCAGAATACAATGCATACTGACTAATGTTAATAGGAATAATAAACTGATGAACCCATATGTGACAGAAATGTAGCAAGAAAATATTAAGCATAGATACAGAAAACTAGATAAAGTCATTGATAAAAGAGTGTGAAAATTTAAAATTCTATTACTTTGAAGTAAAGTTGCCCCTTGATGGTGCCATTGTTTCTTCCCTTAGGTTCGTCAAGTATCACACCAATCCACTTTCCTGCAGCAAAAGCGGGATGACCTATGTACGCGATTACACCCTGGCAATCTTTGCCAATAATTTCGACCCGCTGTCCGACTTTCAGCGACATTTTTCTCTTTGCACTTTGATCACGACATTCGACGGCTGCTTCTGTTTTCCTCTCAGCTGTCAGACGTCAGCCATAATACTTTATTTCGTTCAGAAAGTTTACTCGGTCGATAAGTTAAGTTCCTACTTCTATTTTTCATTTCATTTTATAATTGTCGAAAATTAAAATCACGGTTAATATTATTAATAAATAATTTAAATACAATTAAGCAAATATAATTTATCTTTAATTAAAAAAATATTACATAAAAAAATTTTATAAAAAAAATAGAATATACAGCTAGTGTTATCTACCGGAGCATTATTCAAATTTTATTACAGTGAGAAGACTGTGGTTTTCGTTCGATTACCTACTATAAGAACTTTGATTTTGTAACAGACCGTAACATTTCATGTTTCTCTCTTTTTAACCTATTGTACTGATCAGAAAATTGACCAGTAACTTGAAGTTATTTGCTATGTCACATTTGGTCATTTTTACTCTAATTTTTCGATGACGTTTACTGTGGCTAACAGTAACCGGTTGTTGATGTACTCGGTAGTCCTCGTCCTCTCTTTTTCGTGCACCTGGAGAAAAATTTTATCAAGCATCGTCCGGGATGAATTTCGATGATTGACCGAAGGGATCGTAGTACTTAGTAAACGGGAGGTTACGTTTATTCAAGAAATGAAGAGAGTCATTCTCTTCAAGAATGGCACTGATGTCAATGGCAAAGTGAGATTTTTTATTTCCTCTTTTATTGTTTTTTTAATTTTATATTGACAAGGGAAGTACATGACCTCCGGGAAACGGATCTCATCGTAACTTTGGTATGTCTTTTATAATATAAAAATATGAAGAAAGCCAAGTTATCTCTTGCCAATGGCCACTTTTACGGAAGTTATTCGACTTCCAATAATAATAGCAGTAAAAATTACTTCCAATTCGGTCGCTTATAACTCAAAAACAAATAAAGATAAACAATCGAACCAAAAACCAGAAGAAAGTTGAGTTCAAGTAGATATGGTTTGAAAAAAAAAGAAGCTCAAATTGCTTAATTTGAAGCGAAGTTATGAAGAAAAGAAGAAATTGAAGATTATTAAGCCAAAAGAAACAATAAATTTTTTATATTAAATTTTGGCTTAATAATCTTCAATTTCTTCTTTTCTTCATAACTTTGCTTCAAATTAAGCAATTTGAGCTTCTTTTTTTTTAAACCATATCTACTTGAACTCAACTTTCTTCTGGTTTTTGGTTCGATTATTTATCTTTATTTGTTTTTGAGTTATAAGCGACCGAATTGGAAGTAATTTTTACTGCTATTATTATTGGAAGTCGAATAACTTCCGTAAAAGTGGCCATTGGCAAGAGATAACTTGGCTTTCTTCATATTTTTATATTATAAAAGACATACCAAAGTTAGGATGAGATTCGTTTCCCGGAGGTCATGTACTTCCCTTGTGAGTATTGGATAACTTGCTTCTAAGGTATTTTACAACATCATTAAACTCTAAAATATTATTTAATATTTTTTAAATAACACTTTTTAAATCTAGTGGATTCTATATCATTATTGTGTGATGTTTATTATTTTATTTCGTTTTACAAATATTAATAAATATTGGGCTATATCTTTCTTTTTATGTAATTAATACAATAAAATTGTAAGTGTATAAAAACATTAAATGCATAAAGCATAAATAAATTTTTATAATTTTATTCAAATCTATTTTGTCTATAATACAGATAAATTTTAGCTTAACGGTATTCTTGTCTATTTAATTGTCATAATTATTTCAATAACTATTTATATTATTTCTAGGTTTTCATGGTGACTTACTCGATAGATGAATTACTGAAAGAAGCTAGCATGAAGTTTAATATAAAAGCGCAACGTCTTTTTACTCCACAAGGTGGAGAAATAGATGATATCGGTTTAATAAGGTAAGAATTTTATTTTTTAATTTAATTAATTATTTATTAACATTTTTTTTAATTTTAGAGATGATGATATCATGTATGTATCTAGCGGTGAAGACTTCGCTTGGAGCAGTAGAGATCTTAATATACGTGAGAGAAATACAGATTGGATTACTCTGAATGTAGGAGGTAAATATTTTTCAACCACAAAAAATACACTGATTAGCAAGGAGCCTATGAGTATGTTAGCCAGGTAGTTTTCTTATTAAACGTTTTTTATTTGGGATTATAAATTTTGAATTTTATTTTGTACTTATTATATTATTAGTCATAATTAAAATAATATTTGAATTTATTGTAATATTAAATATTAGTCAATGGTTTTAAAATTTATATTCCCATATGAAATCAATTATTACAAACATCGATTAATGAAAAAAAAATTATTTCTTCAGAATGTTTACTGAAAATGATCAGCATGAATGGAGAATATTACCAAGTAAAAGAGATCGAAATGGAGCCTACATGATAGATCGTAGTCCTGCTTATTTTGAACCATTGTTAAATTATTTAAGACACGGACAATTGATAATAGATCCAACTTTAAATCCTTCTGGTAATTTATAAATTACTTGTTATTGTTTTTAAAAAGTTGTAAATAATATAATTTATAAAGATTCGTTGTACTTTTAGTTACATATAAAATCTGAATGAATAAATTGTTACAGGTGTCCTAGAAGAAGCTCGGTTTTATGGTATTGAAGGAGCTATTATTATTCTTGAGGAAATGGCTAAAAAAGAAGAAAGTAAGAATATGGACCCAGTGTCACTTACAAGAAGAGACGTTTTAAGAGCCATTATGACAACACCTACTAACGCAGAATTACGTTTTCAAGGAATAAATTTAGCTGGGTCTGATCTTTCAAGACTGGATTTAAGGAACATCAATTTTAAAGTTAGTCATTTTTTCATTATAAAATATTTTTTAAAAACAGATCAGTAAAATATATAGGTAATTTACGACAAATTTCATAAAAAATATATAAAATAATTTAAATATAAATTATTTATAATTGCTCTGTAATAGATATACAATTATAAATATTAAAATTATTATATATTAATTGTATCTAACATCTAACCGTTATTGAAAATGCAAATTATGGAGAATTATTAAGTCACACCAATCGCAACAAGATTCACGTCAATTTTCGAAAAAACGAGTTTGCATAAAAATAATTTATTGCTTGTCCAACTGACAATAAAAAAACGTACAATATGATCCTACTATGTAAATCTTTAGTTTGCGTCAAGTTCATACATGCATATAAATAAATATCTATGTATACAGCTCGAAAGCTTTAGTAGGATATAAAGAGCCCGAAACTCTGGTAGGGCAATACGATAGGAGGAGCATGGGGATGGTAGGAAAGCCACAGCACGGTTTCAGGCAAACTATTTTACGTCAGGAAATTTGATGTCGTCCGACCGGAAATGGAGTCGGCCGCGCGCTTCGTCACGAACGCCTCGCGCGATTAACTCATCTTTTATCGCGCTTCCCGCGCGCGTGACCGAGATCGACGAGCATGATATATTCAGTTGTGCTTACCAGTCACTTTTCTATTTTATTGTCTTGATTTTGTTATCGTTATACTTATACGTATATTGTACGTTTATTTAAAATTTATTAATAATTTGTATATAGTGTCGTATATAAAATCTTACATTTAACGTTGATCAGTAATCATTCTGAGCGTAAGGGGAAATATTTTCGATATTTTAATAGATTAAAATGAATACATAATAAATTTTGGCCAATTTAATTAATTAAATAGTTTGACAATTTGATCATATCTATCAGAGCTTTGAAACTACTAAAGTTTTTAATTTTTATTTTATATTACTTCGGCTAATTAATAATTATCGTAAAAGTTGTATTAATTATATTTTGCAGGATTACACAAGTACGCAAGATACCTAACGTTCAACCTCCATTTCATTCGTTTTTACATATTTAAATTATCTAATTAATTAAATTAAATCCAACTTTTGTTATTTCAATGTGACCCAAAAGATTATAGATATAATAAATATTTGATCATAATACTTTTTTCTCTAATTTTTTAGCTTATTGCATTGATTTTATAAACATCAACAAAATAAACTCGAACACCTGACCAAAAGAAACCCTCGGTATAAGTTTTTAGTGTGCAATCAGCGAGTAAAATTTACTTTTCAACATATATTAAAAATACATTTTTTAATTATAAACACTGATTTATCCTGAAATACGACTTTTTAAAATAGCAGAATCAAATAGTATAATCCAGGCGATAAATATACTTATCTAGTGCATCCATCAAAATGAAAAGCCATTGTATATAATCCCCCTCATGAATTAATCATATATATACGATTATCATTGCAGTACGCAAACTTGCGAGGTTGTAACTTAGCAGGTGCCAATCTGACGGGATGCTGCCTAGAACGGGCCGACTTGTCGGGTGCGAATCTCGAGGGCGCTCAGCTTGTCTGCGTTAAAATGGTCTGCGCGAATCTCGCAGCAGCAAATCTGAATTCGTGTAATTTTGAGGATCCAGGTGGACTGCCTGCTAACATGGAAGGTGTCAATTTAAGAGGTGCCAATCTAGAAGGCAGTAACATGGCTGCCGTCAATTTACGCGTGGCAACTCTCAAAAATGCTAAACTTAGAAATTGCGATTTGAGATCAGCCGTACTTGCTGGTGCTAACCTCGAGGTGAGTTGCGTATATAATGTAAATTTAAGTAACTATTTATTTGTCGCCAGGTTATTATTTTAATAAATTATACATATAAAACCACAATTACTATGATTTTATGACGATTAATTAACGGTTAAGTAAACTTACGTTGCGAATATGCAACAATTTACACAAAGTTCTAAGGACAATCTGGGATTACCAGAGATTTAAAGGATTACGAGTACTTAAGCGTAATCAAATTTTTCTTTTACAAACTACAAACTTGAACGTATTTCAATATACTTGACATTTTAATTATAACCGTTAAAAATAGTGGAATTTTTTGACTTGTATAAATAATAAAAATAACATACTTGTAATGATATTATAGTGCTGCGATTTGTCGGGTTCGGATCTTCAAGAGGCAAATTTAAGAGGCGCTAATCTCAAGGACGCTGACTTCGATTTAATGCTCACACCACTGCACATGTCCCAAACGATTCGGTGATGAGGTGACAAGAATTTTCATCATGAATTTACTGCTGTTTTAAGCACTTTGCCTTTATTACGTGCTGCAAAAACTATATCATTGCATTTACATAATTCTTTTTTTCAACTTGTTTGAAAAAGAGATCTAAATATGTATATATAATTTTATACCTATAAGTTACTTTAGAGAATCGAGTCAACACTTTATTTACACGAAATCTTATTTATATATTAAATCGGTTGCAACTAATATAGTTGACATGACAAATTAGGTATACTAAAATTATAAGTACTCCGTTAATTATATCGAACTTCAGGGTTGATTGGCCTCTTAACAGACGTATAAATTTTAATTTTTAAACTACACATATATCTACGATATAATATAAAAAATTATCGTTTAAGTTAATTATTGTCTTACAAAATATCTATATTTTTAATTGCTAATGTAACGTTATAATAGATATAAGCAAAAGTAAGAAGTTACTGATAATAAACCGATCCAAATGCCACGACGACTAAGAATATTATTAGTCTATTTTAACTCTGGCAATTTTATGAATTTTACTGTGATATTTAGTGAACCTTATTTAAGCTGAAACTATTGATAGTAAAAAGTTACTCTTCATTCATTTTTTTCCAGTTGTAAATTTAATGTGTCTTAAACTGTTTATTTTAAATTCACGTGCACACTCGTTTAATATTATATGCACATCTAAAACTTAATAGTGACCCTTTTCATGTTTGCACACAAAAGATTTAAATTTGATTATAGTCACATCTATGCATACACGTCGATCGTGTTTAATTATGGATTTTAATTCAGTGCAAATATGTTTACTGCAAGTACAATTTTATAATAAATTAATATTATTTTATACATTAATGGACTACATGTGGTGTTTTTGTAAAAATCTTTTAAGTTGCCTTAAATAATATATTGTCGTTATGGTGATATTATGAAAAAAGTTGTATTATTTTATTATATTGTCAAAAATGAAATATCTATTCTATAATTTTGTAACCTTATAGTTGTAAAAATAATTTGAATTCGATAATAAAATATTATTATTACCAATGTTCATTGTTATATTATTTTTATTTACACATGGAGAGAAAATCGTTGTTACTACTACAAAATTTAACAATTTAGCATCATCTGTTCTAAGCGATCAGAGTAACGATTACGTACAAAAAGAGTGTGGTATAGGCTTCTACCAAGGTATCAAAATATAAAATTAGGTTACTTTGTTTACGTTTATTGTTCAAAACGGTTACGTTGCTGTCACGCTTGAAATAACAAAAATGCATTGTTGCTTCCTACGTTAATCGCAAAAAGCTGGTGACATTTTGGTTACAATGCGTAATAAGAAATGCGAACAACGTTCGAGTCCTTACAAAATCCGATTTTAATTGAACAATTTGTTTAATGGTTATTATATTATTAGCATATATTATATTGCCATTATTATGCATATAATTACGAAAAAAAAATATATATGTATATATACTAATTGTATTACCACATATTTTACATAAATTGCTGGACAAAACCTCTTTCTCTTTTTTGGATTACGCAAAAATTAATTCCCATTAATTTTCATTTTTTAAAGCAATGCATTCATTAAATTCAATCATAGATGACAACATTCTCACACTATTTTTTGTCGCGCGGAACATACTATTAAAGCTACACGCTTGGTCCGTTTATGGTGACAAAAATTGGGTACTATATTAACATACGACTATTGTTTGCACGGTAATATATATATATATACTATTAAAAAATAAAATATTTAAAATTTAAATAATCTTTTTTTTGTCTCAAAAGTTTTATTGCTTTTTTGAGTTAATGCTAAGCAAAAAAATTTCACATGTTTCTACACTTTCTTCCACTTAATATTTAAAGGTTCATTGAAAGTTATATTATATTCTCTTGCGAAGAAAAAATTAAAAATATAACGTTATAAGAACGTGATGTACTGTTATTTATTCTTTTTATTTTTTTTTTGATGAATGGCGATATTGATAATACAGGTGTTTATACGTGTACGTATGTACAATTATTAATTACAAGTAACTTGTAAATACAAAAGAGAAATAGCCGTAATATCCGCAGTAATGTAAAAATGGGTTATATAAATACTGATTCTCTTATATGAAAATGGCGAAAGCACTAAACGCGGTACCATCTCCCTATACCGTTAATACAGTAAATATGATTTCATACCGTCGCGCATAGCTTCCTTTCGTTGCACATGTGCGCGACCCATTACGACATATTATACGCTCAGGCTGTGCTTTCGTCTTTCGTCTGTATACCGACCCTGTACACGCACACAGACAATATACATGTATTTGGGAGGAAGAGGAATAGCGCAAGAACCTACGCCAAATTAGAAGTCTGTCACTTTGTGTGTATGTGTGAATTACACAGGCATAGCCACACACGAGTACTGGCACTTTGGTACGACCTTCCAACCTAATAACTCAAGATATTTAGATACCCTCTCTCTCTCTCTCTTTCTCTGCGTATACATATATTTAAGAATAAGTGTTAATTTTTAATTTATCCGTTAAAAATTTGATCTAATAATTACATATATACATCGATGATATATAAGGTTTATTATAGTATGAAAGTCTGACCAAACTCGCAGCGTATCTACTTGCGCACTGCACGTATATATATATATATCTTGCAAACTTTAACCGGAAATTTCGCAA
This sequence comes from Theocolax elegans, assembly GCA_026168455.1. Lineage (NCBI taxonomy): Eukaryota > Metazoa > Arthropoda > Insecta > Hymenoptera > Cerocephalidae > Theocolax > Theocolax elegans. The sequence continues at coordinate 75,261,009 of CM047427.1, forward strand.
CTTTTCATGCATTCAAGGGGATGATTCTACTGCAAAATTTATAAAACTCGGTCTTACGAAACTGTAGAATTTAAATGACTTTTATATATATGTATATAAAAATAACTGTTTAAATTTTTTTCTCCTTTTCAGTTAAACATTGTTCCAACATTTGCATAGTAGTACATTTTTTCGGGATTTCAGCGTAATTCACAAAAGTAATACTTTATCGTCTTTAATATTTATGAATCTTGTATTTATACTCTAACATTTTTTTTATAGAAATTTTATTTAGTTCGTGTATTATTGTAACTTTGTAATTAAATCAATACTACACTGATCGTAATCGTATTATCGATCTAAAATTAGGCAAGTATTACGAATGGTGTAAAAGTAAATCTCATTGAATTACAAGTTGCCTGGTATTATTTTTGTTATAAAGTTAATAAAGTAACAATTTTAAAATACATAAATACCTCGATGTTTTGTAGCGGAAAATAGAACTTTAATAAACGTGCTTGTTATATTGTAATATTTTTAATTGTGATAAATTAAAAACTAAATTAGATATTATTGAGAGAAAAAGAAAATTTATGCAAATGAAATTACCAGATCCTTTATAATAAAATTATTTCCTACTACATATACGAAATTGTAAATTTTCGTAAAATATCAAAGACCCTTGAAATGAAATTTTCTGAGTCTTGTTATTTTTGGAGTGCGAAATTTATAATTTAAAATTTTTCTTCGATGAAAAATAATTGGAGAACAAGTAAAGTATTGAAACGGTCTCAAACATATATACGCACACACAAACATACGTGTGTGTGTATATATAAGTTGCCACATTCTTAAATTTTTTGAATGACACATTGAATGTACCTTGCGCGCAGAATCGATACGCGACATCCTCGAAACAACGAAGTACGACCTCCTTAAAAATATATATATATATGCACATATAAGCCAAGAGATTTTTATTCAGTCATTGTGGTTTTCTTCTTTCTGTAACCCCCTTTTCAGGACACTGACAAACCTTTTTTACAATCTTATTTTTAAAAAAATGTACTCACACACACATATATACAGATATTTATATATATATATATATTTTCACTTGGTCGTTAAAAAGTCAAGGCACTGCTTGGATATTTCGCGCTTTCCGAGTTTCTTGAATACAAGTTGAAGAGATGCTTGATTGATTGAGAGCGAGCAAAGCTGATTTATTCCCTTTTGTTCGTCGCGTCAGAATCGAGTTTGAATGAACTTGGTTATTTTTTTGTGTTCAAAGAAAACTTTTCTTGTACTTACGTTTTATCCTTTTGCTCATCGATTCGTTTTTACACGTTGAAAAAAGTACCGGGAAAACGTAAGACAGATGTATCCATCAAATGTGATAAAACATTTTTTTACAAAATAAACAAACTCGTATACTACTCGTCATATTTTTCTCTTTAAATATTCGTAATAGTTATATTATAATCTTATTTCAATCGAATTTCTAGATTTGTATAAATTAATTTAATTTTTGAATGAGTGGATTATTGTTCTAATTATGCAGTAATTTCAAAGTGGTTTTCAAAACTGAATTATTTAATTTAACTTAAAAAAACCAATGCATTTATTGTATACGCAAATGTTGTATAATAAATAATTTAATACAGTTGATTAACATTCCATTTTCTGGGATAAACAATTATTTAAAAATATTAGTTACAAAAGGACGCACTAATTAAAGTACGTTCCACTGATCTTTTGTCATTTTACGGTAATGAACTTCGGTAGAACGGATTTCATTTGCCGATGAAGACAAAAGGTTGATTGTTAGAATGAGATCTGTTTACCTACTACAGAACGAGATCAATAATTTCGACTGTTATTAAATCCATCATTCGTTAGTATAATTACCCACGAGATTTTGAACGTGTGCATATAAAATAATGATAAAATGTTAATTATAACATAAAATTAATTATAATATTAATAAATTATAAATGTACAGATATGTGTTTTATTTTTCCTAAAATTTGATAATTTGCGTTTGGGAACACACGGAGAAAAATGTTTCATCAAAATATTAGTGTTTTGTTTAGTACTGGGTGTAAAAATTGACAGAAAGTAAAAAAAGAGTACATTCTATAGTAAAATTGAATAGTAGTGTATTAATTTTTCTTAAAAACGTTAGTAAATTTCACTATATAATATATTAATTTTTTAATTCTTATAATTCATAACTTCAATATACGTACTAAATAATATCGTAATTTTTAATAGAATATAGTACACAAATTAACTAATTCCATTGTCTCAAATTTTAACAAACAACTTGCAGCATAGAAACTGCTAAAGAAGGGCAAACGACTAAATATATATATAGATTATATATATATGTATGTAGAAGTAAAGCCCCGCATAATAACTAGTATACGTATCTGTGTGTGGGTGTGTATACATTCATATATATTCTCAAGCTGAGAGTATATCCACGTAATCACCAGGCTGTTTTCTCACTTGGCGGAGCGCAAAATCCTAGTGCGATGAAGGAACCCAAGAGTAGCGTATCTTCTCTGGTCATCTCTTGATTCTAACGGTCAGTTCTTCCACCGTGATATGTTATACATTCGGTGTGGTTAGATAGGTGGAAGACCTTGCTAGTTGTTATATCCACGAGGCTTGAAATACTTTTGGTTAATTGCAATTTAGTTCAAGTTTCAAGGCTACTTTCCCCACATGTAAATTCATCCTTTATTTTACACTTTAACTGCTTCATTTTTAACGAACGTAATAGTTTTATCCGCGGTATGCAAAATTATAAATTGAATATATTGATCGCTACAATTATTTATTTGAAAAACCGGTCGATTTTCATTTCGTTTGCGTTGTTTGGTTAAAATATGTTTTAAAAAAGGTATTTGCATATTAACGCAATATGCAAATGTAACAAAAATATCGATACAACTACAATGGAAAATTGAAATAATTTCAATACGTATATATATGTGTATAAGAGTTTGGTCACGTTTCCATTTGATACACTTTCGCCGTATACCGAAGATAAATTTTCGCGCCTGGTTAAATTTAAAAAGGTGAACGAGATATTCCAGACGACTCGCGTAGCATACATACATATATACATTAACGTAAATACGCGATGTGGAAGGCAAGGATGTACCGAGTGCAGACATGCATGTAGGTTTTATACGGTAGAGGTAAGACAAGAGGCTCAAGTGGTCACGTACAGTTCTTTGTCAGAAGTCTCGCTCTGTTATCGCCTTGGAAAAATCTCTGTGTGCATTTTACCGACCTTCAAAATTTCTTATTTCTATACCTATCGTTCCTGACTATTTCTCGAGGTATATACCTATATCTGTACAAGATCAAGATGTACCAACCTGGATTTTCTAAAGTTCCGTTTTAAACTGATTCCGCGTTTATACGTCTCGGTATACCTCGGTTCGAAGGAGTTTGTATCAGTTACAAAACGGGGTTTATCGGGTTCGATGTTAGGTGTTGTAAGGAGGTTTGTAATTTCCCGAGTGCTACATGACCTATCGAACGTGATGATCGTTTATTACGAGTAGTTACGCCCGGAGAAGTATTTCATTTATTTCAAATAAAGTGTATTGTATTACTTTTTTTAATTTGTTGTTCTTCTATATTGCAATAACGTTCTCGTTTTATTATTTTTACGCGATAGTTTGTATAAATATTGAAGTACTGATTGTAAAACATCATTTATATTCGGTGTAATAAAAACTTGTAAATTACATAAAAATTTATTTTTTTTACACAAAATATTTGTTCAAAGTTTTCGAATTCTCAACCAGCACGCAAATTAAAAATAGCGAAATTATTTGTCCTTAATGAGCGCCCTCACCCACGGTAATTTACTGTTACATAAAAGACTAAATTGACCGGTTACATTTTTAATAACCCGCTTTTCAAGTCAGTCAAAAAAAAAAAGGTACACAAAAGGAGTTCTACAACCAGTAGTGGCCGCATTCAAACGCGGAACGAAAAAAATCCATTTCCCTAAAACGTTTCAATAGGACCGACGACGTCTCACTCACTAATACACTCATCGCCCAGTACACGTATATAGATATAGATGTCAGCCTGTCTTTTAGATAAACCTCGCCCCTTCAAAATCAAGCTTGAGAAAGCCGGACTAAACTCAGACATCGTTTCGCTTTCGACGATTTTTTTTCCCTTCGTCGCCTACACGTGGAAACCCAAAGGATCATCAATCGCCAGCACGCATAACAATATATAGAGAAAATACGTGTGGCCATATTTCTTGCGAATGTTAGAGGAAAGTGAAATTCTCGGTAAAAAAGATTTTATAGAGAGTAATGTTTGAGCTTACCTTTTCTTTAAAGTTTTCATGTTTGAAGCAGCCTAAATATTTCGTATTAATAAGAATATTCATTTTATTTCAATGTTCAAAATTTTAATAGATTCATTCTTTTATTATTGTTCTATTTCTAATAGTTTAAAGTGGTTTCATGAAATTATTATAAAAAAATTAGATAAATATTTTACGGTTTACGTACAATTGTGATCACTGATGTATTGATTGGCTTACGCGTGTTTGCAAAATTACGCAAATTGATTGCACTAATAAGAAATAAGAGTATCAACTTTTTATAGTCTCGATTGAAACGCATTTTTATTTGAAACTGTTCACTTGATAATAAGAGTACTTCAAACACTTTAAAAGCCGCGCGTGACCCTCGTTTATTTGACCAATTAAAGTAGATGTAGACATTTATGTTTTACAAAAGAAGTCTTAAACATCTAGATTGAAAAACGGTCCAAAAAATTGAATAATACTGCATAAGTTATTAAAAAACATCAAATTTATTAAAATATTTTTTTTTTAAAACAAAATGTTGTGAAATAAAATTATTTTAATTTCGGTGTTTTAAAAATTCGAGTTTATATATACGCGTAACATGTAAAAAAAACATGAGTGAAGCAGATCTACTTATAAAGTAAGATTAAATGCACGCTAGAGACAAAGAAGAACAAATCGAAAGGCTGAGCAAGAGATACTGAGGGAATTTCACTTCGAGAGCGTATGCAGAGAAAGAAAGAATATTGTGAGAGACCAGATGGAGAAAATCCAAGGAAAGTAAAAGAGCTTGAAAGGAACATTTGCAAGATGAATGAGAAGATGGAAAAAAGATAAAGATAAAAACTCCAAAGATCTTAACCCTTTGTTACTTCTGGAACTACATATATATTGTATAATGGCTTTTACTCTTCGTTTATCAGATCTCGGATAATTTGTGGCAATAAATTTCTTACTATTTAATTTCTTGTATTGAATTTATTTTGTATTTATACGATGTGCGCGCAAACGGTGTATTTAAAGAATAATTACAGTAGGTAACATTTTAAGAAAGCATTATACGATAAATAATATTTGATATACTAAATTTTATTTATTTATTTATAATTTGATTATTTACAACGATGCGTAAACTTCTTCTAGCGCATTACGTATACATTATGACGCGTTGTAAATATTTAATTAAATATAATTGTAAATTTCAGAACAAAACATATTTTTTTCCTACACGACGGTAAATCTTAATTGAAAATTTCTAATTAAAAATTTCTTGCGACCATGCAAAATTAATTCAGCTTACATTCTCCACGAAAATAATAACTCTTATATTATTAAATATAATAATAGTATATAAAACGTGTATTATAATTTTCAATGCAATCATCTCTCGAAATTCGTAAATGTAAAATAAACTCATAGGAAGGATAAATAAATTGAAAAACCATATATTCACACTCGCAACATTAATCTTGAAAGACATATATTATTAAATATCTTTCTCGTTGGATGTGTCGAACGGTGTGAATAAAATATCTGTAGTGCGTAACGAAAATATAATGAAATAGTAAAAAATGAAACTCTTGACGGTTGAAAAGATAAAGGAAAACGGATACTGTGAGCTTATAAAGGCGTTTGTGTAAAAAGAGGGAACGTATGTTCAAGACGAGTAAGTGCAAACGATAAGGTAGTCAAGAGTAAAAAATCGTATTGTAAGTGAAAGACTCTTATTTTTTGTCATTCCAACAGAAACTGTACAGCAACTATACCGATTCAATTAATTTTGGATAGGATTTAAAAATGTAATGTATATATAGTAAATTAAAAAAATATACAAAGTTTAAATTTAACAAATGTTTTTTCTATTTTTTTAAATATTTCTTTTATATTGTTCTTTATTGCAGATCGGGATGGATAATGTAGTGGAGAAGTTGAAAAAGTTGCTCGGAGAATTGAGATGATGTGCTACATGAGAAAGTAAATCTGTATACATATATATAGAGAGAGAAGGGAAGGAGGGAGTTCAGACGAAAACGAACATGTAAGCAATTTTAGATGCTAGAAAAGAAGTAAAACTTGAAAAACAGAAGAATTTTTCTTTTCAAGTTGAAATAGCTTGGTTGGGTTGGGCGAAACTATTAAACGAACTCAAGCGTGGATGATGTTTAGTGCCGTGTAGCACAAAAAAGGATAACTTATTTTTCTAGTATATAAGTGCTTATGTACTGAATGTTTTTCAAGTTTTTAAAATTAATTCATACTATAGGTTCTGCATAATCAGTTAATTAAAATTTAGTTTACAAAATAATCGACAATTTTTGATAATGTACTTTAAAATTAACAAATATCGTTGTATAAGTATACTAAAATTGAAACATACATAATTTATAATAATTTCCAGGTTACCCACTCTCAAGAAATACAATTATCCTTAATTGCGTTGGTAAAACTTGGTGCAACGAGAATATGAATTATTACTTTATGTACAAATGGAAGTAACATTTCTAAGATAAATAGATATTATAAGATTAATATAGAGTGAATGTACCAATTGCTGTACGGATCCCCAGGAAATATTCTGTGTAATGCGTTGTGACGTAGCAAATAGCATGCCCGGCACAGAATTTGAGTCTTGCCAGGAACGCGAATTGTACGTGTCTCGAGCACGGGCATGAAAACAAGTGCGCAACATGATTCGCGCACGGCCCAACCGCGAGCCTGCGAGAACCTTTTGCTATACCACGATTGGAAATTGGCACCCAGAATATTAATATTACACACAACCACGAAAAACCATCTGGGATGATATTTACTTTAATATTCAATTGTTTAATAAGAACTAATATTTATTAATAATAATCAAATTATAGATATTCAAGAAAGACATTCGAAGATATTTAATATTGATACCACGCTTTTTTTTCGTTCCGTAGGTTATAAGCACCAGACTATGTTCCAAGTACTGCGTTTCTCTATTAATCTCGTGAGAAGAGTTACAATTTACGAACGTACTTCGTGTTCATGCTATAGATGTACTTACTGACTGTACCTATATAAAAACTAGAGGGCCCAAAATATGTAAAAGCTTTACGCTTTTACATCCCAGGCACGATCGTTAAGTGCTTTAAAAAATAAACTACTATAATATTTACATTGAAAAAAGTATTGTAGGAAAAATTACTAAAGTCGTCGTAAAAATTGCTATATTATATTAGAATGATGACTGATGAGACATACTTTTATTGTAATAATTTTTAATATTAAATATAGTAATTTTTCTGACGACAATTAAGATAAAGATGAAAAATAAATATTCTATTTTTTACCACACATTGGGGATAAGTCTATTATTGTATTATATTTACATTTATGAGATATTAAAGATTTAATAAATGTATTTACGTTAGAAAAAAAGCCGGAGATTCGCGGGATACGAACCGACGACCCTTTGGGTTAGAAGTCGTGTGCTTTACCGCGACTGCGCCATTTGAACATTTTGGTTTTTGGTAAACTCGAATCATCCTTATAAGTTACACGAAACTTTTCAAAACAATAGCGGTTTGTTTGTTTAACATTAATGTGTAATATGTATATATACAATCCCCAAAGAATAAAATCAAATTAAGATATTCAAGAAAGACATTGAAGATATTTAATGTTGATACCACGCTTTTTTTTCATTCCGTAGGTTATAAGCACCAGACTATGTTCCAAGTACTGCGTTTCTCTATTAATCTCGTGAGAAGAGTTATAATTTACAACGTACTTCGTGTTCATGCTATAGATGTACTTACTGACTGTACCTATATAAAAACTAGAGGGCCCAAAATATGTAAAAGCTTTACGCTTTTACATCCCAGGCACGATCGTTAAGTGCTTTAAAAAATAAACTACTATAATATTTACATTGAAAAAAGTATTGTAGGAAAAATTACTAAAGTCGTCGTAAAAATTGCTATATTATTAGAATGATGACTGATGAGACATAGTTTTATTGTAATAATTTTTAATATTAAATATAGTAATTTTTCTGACGACAATTAAGATAAAGATGAAAAATAAATATTCTATTTTTTACCACACATTGGGGATAAGTCTATTATTGTATTATATTTACATTTATGAGATATTAAAGATTTAATAAATGTATTTACGTTAGAAAAAAAGCCGGAGATCCGCGGGATACGAACCAACGACCCTTTGGGTTAGAAGTCCTGTGCTTTACCGCGACTGCGCCATTTGAACATTTTGGTTTTTGGTAAACTCGAATCATCCTTATAAGTTACACGAAACTTTTCAAAACAATAGCGGTTTGTTTGTTTAACATTAATGTGTAATATGTATATATACAATCCCCAAAGAATAAAATCAAATTAAATATCGTTAAATTAACAAAACGATATGGAATTACGATTTATTAATCATAAGTATCAAAAGTTCCAAGTTTAAAGTTTTTGCAGGTAATGTATCCGCGACATTGATTCTCCCCTGTTTTCATCTGTGAAGAATTTTGTTTCTTTCGATATCAAATTTTACTATATATTTTATAGCAAACGTAACTTATAAGAAAATTTACTATATTATATAGTAAAAGTTGTTATACTGATAGGGCAAATTTCGAATTTTTTATCTCGAAAATTTATGTTTTTTTTAAAAAAATTTTAATTGTGGTGATACGCGGTCAACGTTAGCATCAGCTAAAAACGTTCACGAATTTTTAATTCAGTAAAGACTAACTTTACAAAAATAAGTTATAGAAGAAAAAGTGCTTTGAGTTAACCAAAAAATACGTGTGATTTTGTTTAGAATTTTTTGAGCAACTTTTGGATTTTTCAAAAAATGTTGATATCTAAAAATCCAAAAATTGCTCAAAAAAATTCCTGAAAAAATGCACACATGTTTCTCATTTAAGTCTAAGCACTTTTGGTTCCATAACTTTTTTTCGTAATCTCAATTCTAACCGAGAAAAAAAATCACGAATTTTTTTGGAAAATTTTCGTGGAAAAAGGGTTGTTTCGATGGCCGCCATTTTTAATTTGGGTATGCAACTATTTTACAATAAAGTTTACACGTCATTGACCAAATCTACATGCGTTAGACACGCGAGTGAGCCCTCTTTCTGTTCGAAAATTTTGGTTAAACGAATTTTTTATCTCGAAAATTTAATAACAATTTTTTCGACAATTTTGATGCCGGATTGTGAAAGTACATAAAATTTTACGTTAGAAATGAGTACTTAACTATTATTTGAACAATTTGAAGTAGATGTTGTACGCGACTGTAAGTATTGTCAAAAGATGGTCACTTTGGGCGTTAATGGGTTAATATTTTTCTCGCAATTTTTTGTATCATTTAGCACATGAAAATAAGAAATATATATACAAATGAGTTTTCTCTAATCAAACTGTATTTCCTTCTCTCCAAAACTAGGAAAGTTGACTTAAGTAGATAAATATACAGGATCAAGCAGATTTATTTTTGGGTCATATTAAAGAAAAATTCTGCTTGAAGTAAGACATTATTTTTTCATTGTTGTTTTATGGCATTCATATGAATAATTATAATTATATTATTTTACGCTTAATCTAAGGAAATTATTTATATTAATAGTTTTTTATACGGGTGCCAATTTTCGACTATTTTTTGGCACTTAGTGTTCGGCCGGCAATTCGCGAGTCAGGTACTGCGCGGCACGCGGTATCTTGAACTTCCGTCGCGTGGACTCCTTGGGCGGTATGAGTATATATGGCGACCGCTGTGAAATTTTTATTTTTCCAAATATATCTTTCAACCACCATCAAATTTAAACCACTTTTAATTTTTTTTAAACTCTGTTTTATTCTTCACAGCGGAAGCGTTACAGCGTATACAATATTGATACAAACAATTTTACGTGACCGAATAATTCTTCCTATTTATATTAAAGTGATATTAAAGTTAATATAGTATCGTATTTTGGTGTAATAACACGATATACAAGATTGTATATATAACATTAAGGAAAACATCAGAGTTAACAAGTATTCTCCTTATACATATTCACTTATTTTTGTGGATAAGAAGCATCAAATCTAATAAGATAGATTTCGATACTGAAACTTGAAGTTTACAAAAATTTTATTCTGAACCTAAGATCCGAATTTATATTATCCATGATCAAAGGTCAGCATAAGTTGGAACAAACGTACGACAACAAAGAGAACATGAATTTTTTCATCCCTGGAATACCTACCTACATTATGTTGCTTTCGCACATTTTCTAATATTTTGTATGAAAAACTTCAAAACTCGAATACAAAGGAGGTTGGATTTATAAATATAATAAAAATTAAAATAAAATTTCTACCCAATGTGTACAGGAAATGGTACATTTGCCCTATTCGAATCACCTATTTTATTATTTTCGACCATCTGGTCACTTATTCGTAATAAAAGAAAATCACTGTAAACGTGGGATAAAAAACTTTTGAAAATTATCTTAAGATCTGAATCCACGTGTAACGTATGGTAGTTTTGTGCCGCGGTAGCATCCAAGTTTTACAACACGAAACACAAATGTAATAAAAAAAAACCTTTAAAGAGAAAAAATTGTCACGAGTCGAACAGGTCTAATAAAGAAGGACGAACGTACACATATACCTATATATACATATATGTAGTACGGTAAATAAAGTAAGTCAGTACATAAAAACGCACGGGTAGAAATAGAAAACGTGTATGTGTATAAAGGGGCAAAAGTCATACTATATAAAAGTTTGTCAGCGTAAATAACTTTTTTTTTATTAACGGTAAACAAACAGGGGAATCTAAGATGCGGATCGAGCGATATAATAATCGCTATATAAAAGGGCGCGCGAGAGAGGTAAAGAGAAAAATATACCGACATCAAGTTCATATATAAGATAGACGGAGCGTCGATTAATCATATACCTAAACACTCATTATAGTGACATTTTCTATATATATATACTCGTAACTCGTAACCTATTATTTCGTTATTATTTCCTTTTTATTTATCTAATTGAATTAGCTGAATAACGAAAAAATTCTTTAAATTGTCATACTAAAAATAATCACTCAATATATATACGAGAAATAATACATAAAAATCTTAATTAACCAGAAATGAAGAAAAAAGTGTCAGACGTGAATCGAATAACGAAAGTAGCGTGTATAACATATAAGGTAAAGTACCCAAATGCGGGACAAAATTTAAATGGGCCTCGGTTGAAACAGAGTTTTTAAAGCCATTACTGCAAAATACAGACGCATGTCCCGTCGAAACGCGAGTTCGGTATTAAATTTACTTAATTATGCAGATAAAATGGCATTTATTAAGTTTTTTATTAAAAATATCTAAGTTCGAAAAATAGTGCACGGGGAGCTAAAGTTGGACAGCCATAAGCGAAGGTGGACCCTTTCGCGGGACAGAAAAATGCACGTAATGTTGGACAGATAAAAACTTACGTGTCCAACATTAGCGTAATGAGAAGTGAAGGTGCAGGTAAAGATGGACAGACCCTTGCTCGCCCGAGCCTAACCTCCAAAAATTTAAACATTAATTTTTCGGTATTTATAACTATATTGAGTGCACTTAATGTTTATTTCAACTTATTTAAGTATGAATTATTAGTATCAACTGTTATTTCTATCACATTTCTTAATTTATGGAATAGCTACGTCTGTCCCAACATTAAGGTCCAGTTTTGAGTTTGTCCCACGATTGGGTACTTTACCTTATATGGGAAGCTTAAGTAAAATACTATAATCGTTTAATATTTTGTGAAGGTTAGATAATGTAGTTGCGTTATCATTATTAACGTGCCGGTAATTGATAGGTATGTAATTATTAACTTTAATTAATAAGTGATGTATAAAGTTGATGCGTTTCGTTTTTCAAGGATTAACAAGTCAAAGGTATAATTTGTCGTGAATAAATGTTTTCGTATAATCAAATAGTGTATGTGTAAAACGGGATAGCAAGATAAATATATGTATAAGATTATATTTACTTTCCACGAAGTGTTGTTAATTCGCGCTATCAGATAAGAACTTATCTTTGTAACATTTCTTTATCCTGATTCGTGACATTATATAACGAAACGTTTCTCCTTTTGTACGATTAAAAAAAGTGCATGTATATATTTAATAAATTTATATTTTAAAATTTTTATTTTATTTTCATGTAAAATATAAGCGTATGTTAGTTCAACCTATATCGAGTATATTTACAGGTGCGTATAGGAATACTAAGATTTTTTAAATCGAGAAACAATCTCAAATTACAAATTACATCCTGCACACGAACTAACAAAACATATTTTCGGTATCGTAAACATGCAGAATATTGAAGGGGAAATATCTCAAGTGATTTAGGAACTGTCGTACGAGATACTTTGTCACTTTTTATACACGGATATAAGTAAACGAAGGGTCTCCTATACACTTAACGTCTCGCATCTGAAGTCTAATCCAATAAAAGGATAAATGGATAGAAGCTGTATCAGGAGAAAGTAAATAGTGCAACGTTGAACCTTGACAAGGAGGGTAAAAATATAAGTCAAATTGCAAAAGGTACCCGAGTCTTTAAAATTTTTTAAAAATATTTCTTTTATCTAAATTTTGAAAAATATTTTATAGAAAGTGTTATTTAAATTTTAAATGATTTAAATTCACTGCAAATATGCTTTTTAAAATGCGACTATTATATATGTTGAATGGGAAGTACTTGGAAAAGGGATACCACAAAATCCTTGGTATTCAAATTAAGCTTTTAACTTTTACATCTGTTATTATAAAATATATACATGTATAAAGTAGCTTTAATTAACTCTATCAAAGTTTCGAATTAAGCATATCTATATTTCTCAAAGAGCAGCAACTACTTTAACTTTACACTTGTTATACTTATTTCAGCTTTACATTTTGTATACAAAATGAGGTTGAATTTTCGAAAACCTACTTCCTCCTGTATTTTTATTGATTATTTGATATGAATATTTTCAGATTTTGTAAAGATATCATATCATATCTTAAGTATATATATCCCATATATTCTTTATCACTCTTAATTTAAACAAAATGTAAATAATAGTTTCGAATATTAGTATTTGACATTTTTAAATTTATATCTAACTACTCGTAAGATAACAAATTGCTAAATATTTATAAAATCTTAAAATTTTTCCGAATAGGATACTCGAGTGTTTTGCAAATTTTCAAACGACTCCCATTACCTATCCAACTTAATTACCTCCGAAGATAGCAACGGAAAAGAAAACTCCAAGTTAATTAAACATGCAAACGTCAAAGTATAAAAAGCACCAAGTCAACCGCGTACATTTGCAAAACAAAAGTTACCGTATCAGCAACGTTTCGCGTATAAGAATCACATTACAAAAGTGTAGCCGATCTTTTCTTAGATAGAAAAAAAGGAAATAATGCACGTGTTTTAGAAATCCTGTCACAAACAAATGAACGTTTTGTGTGACATGAGCTTTTCGTCTTTCCTGGAAATTACTGAACCGAGATATATACATATATATCTGTGTGTGTATCAAATTGGAGAGGGAGAGAGAAAAGGGGATGAAAATAGGAGCTGGTTTACTTTAAAGATGATCCTTCTAGTCTGCAATTAAAAACAGCTAATGTTATCTTGATCCGGGGTAAGTACAAATTTAATGGACTTTATCAGGATTTAGTTGTTTATTTTACATTTTGGATTTTAATAATGTTTTAATTAAATATCGACGAATTTATTTAAACTTTCCTTGTAGAGCACGTCTTTTTAATCATATAATTATTAATTTTAATCATTTAATAAGATAATTAAAGAGTTTCGGGCCATCACAGTAACTCAAAATCTCGTTATGTGAAATATTGCACGGAATGTATGAGAATTAAAAAATCTTTAATTAATGATAAGAATTCGCTTAATATTCAGTAAAAAATTGTTATAATTAATAAACTGTATTGATTCAATATAATAAATTATAAAATATTGGAGATTTCCGTGTAAAATTTTATTCCCCCCTCCGCGAAAATATTGATCTCAGTGCTTTAGTTATTATTATTTAAGTTTCGTAAATTAAATTTGGTGATATTAAAATTTAAACATACATCAAGTAATAAGTTGATTATTTTATTTACTTCAATGTAGTGTATAAATAATAATATAAATAATACTTTCTTATTTTTTATACATATAGATATGGTCAAGTAATAAGTCCAAAAATTCAAAATGTTCCGATACATGACCACTATTTTGTTAACAATTTATTATTACCTAAATTGCAATATGTAACTAATATTAATAAAATTGTTTGTAAAGTGTATAATATAAAATAAAATTACTCTATATTGAATATAAGTTGTAACGCAATAGACATATAATTTATAAGAATGGCCAAATCTACTGCTATCAATTATCTGATGGCCAGTAAACTGATACATTTACATTGTATAATTAAATACTTGTAACAAAATTAGTTAAGAATTAGATTGAAATCAACTTTAATTTTTTAATAAATTGATAAATATAAATCAACATCTGCAATATCGTCGGTTCACTTAATATAAAATTAGGTGGAATATCGAATGATTTAGTAATTCCTTAAAGATTTATAGAAACGGAAAGGGGGGAAAGTCAGATTCGTTCGAGGTTCATTCAAATTGACATGCTAAATTATCAGGGAGACTTATAGGATAGCTTAACTTGAAACTCAAATTTTAATAAAGGTAATGTAAAGCAGTTACCAATGGCAACTGGCTGAGTTCGCACTTCAAATTTTAATGAAGTAAATCAGCACCTCGATTATTTTTAGCCTATAATATTAATCTTTATTGTTTTCTGATAGAAGTTATAATTTATTCAGTGTAAAACGTTGTATAGCTCGCCGGAACCGATAAATTAATAAATTTCATACATTTTACAAATAAAACGGCACAAATTTGTTTCAAATCTCTTTTAAAATATAATTATACATTCAGTGATCTGTTCATGAATTTCAGTTCAACGACAGTATTACATCTAAAAATATAAATATAATTTATATAAAAACCCTCTTGATATAAATAAAAGAAAATACGTACGCAAAGTCTTGAAATATAGGAGAATATTGTTAGTGATACAAAATGAGAAATATAGATAAGGAAATACGAAAGGAAACAGGTAGGAGGACGCATGATTCACCTTATCGTAAATAATATTCGTATATACATATATGTGTGTACAATATTCGTTGTCCCCAGATGCGCATAAATAATGCGACGCATTACAATGATTTGCGAACATTGCAGTTGACAACGTCACTATATTCCCAAGTCGACGAATGACGATGTAATTTAAAAAATTCTTAAGCGAGATGAAAACTCGTGTTGAATGGTGCATACGGTAAAAAAAAATATGGGGTTGAAATGAAGTAGGTTGGTGACGTGCATATCGGACATTTGAAGAAAAATTATTTTTAAGATGATTCTTACAATGGAATATGTCATTGTAAAGATATTAATAATACATACAATTTTAAAATGTGCATAAATGCGTGGAACGATCAACGATCATTTTATTCCTCGTACTGATAAACAATCGATGCGTGTATCTTAGTTTTAAATCTCATAATTGTATTGACAGTTTCAGCTTAAAGTTCTATAATAGAAACAGTTTTGCAGGATCATAAGTCGTTTCAGTATTAAGGTTAAACCTGAGTCAGACGAAGATAATATTTTCATTCTCAATTCCGACGGCCGAACGTCTAATGCAAAATTAATTAACGAATTATTAAGAAAATCAATTGTTAAGACCATGAAAAAATTTGTAAAAAAAAAGTGTAAAATAATTAATAAACCAAGAGTCGTTAAATAATTTTTAATAGAAGCTACCTCCTTTAAAAATAATTTTCTCTAAAGGTGTATACATTAATCTTATCAAAGCGATCCCATTAAAACACCTATCCCGTAATATTAAAACCCATTTGTGCAACCAATCTTCATAAAAAAAAAAGAACTCCATCGCGTTTCCATAGCGTTAGAAAACCGCGTAAGAAAAGTCCGATGCAAAACACAGAAGCGTATAACCCAGGGAGGTGGATGTATATATGTATATAGGTACGTGTGTATAGATGTATATAGGTGGGTAGAGAGAACGTCACCCCCACTACTATGGAGCTCGAGCCGGGTCTCCTCACTGTGCGACGAGGACAACCCCTGATCGATCCACAGCCAGAGAAAGAGAGAGATAGTGTTCACCCAGAGAATATAGTAGTGGGGTAGTAGGAACGGCCGCCGGGAAAGGGACTTTGGCTCCTCGAGGCTAGGAGGCTGCTCTACCTCGAGTCGGTTTAGTATCACCGCGGCTCCCAACGCGAGCGCCTGGCGCTTTCAGCGCTTCGTGTCCGATCGTACCGGGGATTTTCTACTTGGTATATATATAATACCCGTGTGCGCACGTGCCGGGTAACTTTTACCTGGGTCGATCATCGCATATCTTTCTTTCTTCTTCTTCTTCTTCTTTCTTCTTTACCTTTCTTTTTTCTTCTGCGTGCGCGTATATCTCCAGTGAATGTTCTCCAACACGTTTGTTATTACACTCGTGGACCAAAACGTTCTTTCGGGTTTTTGAGCCTCATTATGCCGTACACGGACAGTATGTGTCACTTTTATATGTATTTATTATTAATCAATTACAATTATTCTCTCTTTTTTTTCAAACGTGGTGCATTTATCTAGATACTGGGAATACTTCCTTGAGAGTTGTACTTTGCAGTTGTGTTTGTTTACCTTTTCATATGGATTATTTATTATTTAATTATCAGCTGCAATTAGCAATAGCTTTAAATCTCTAACTCTGAAGCAAGTATTCAAGTTGGGCAATTTATGAAATTTTGGTCACTTCGCATGTTGGAAATTAAGTATTTTACATTTTTAGGATTTAAGCTATTTGTTTAATCAACATCTCGATGATTCTTACAAAGACTAGCATATTTAGAAAATACAAAAAAATTAGAAATATTCTAACGAATACAGAATTGGTGTAAACAGTCGTGTACACATTTTTTCGTACATCATGTTAAAAACCAAGCGGAAGCTTGAAAATTATTTGTTAATTGTATCAATAAACTGATATTAACGGGGTGCCATAGTCAATATTTATCCTCCCTACCTTACCGGCAATGGTGTTTATTAGTAATATATTTGTAAATAAAACAGTATGTGAAAAAATAAGAGAAGAGGCGCCTTCGTTTATGAATAATCTAACTGTGTGCTGAATTTCGGATGAAAATTATATTGCGTTTTTGAGAAAAGTCTTACCAAAAATCTGAACCTAACCTCAACGAGGTGAAAATATTTGATATTTTTGGTAAGACTTTTCTCGAAAACGCAATAATATTTTAATCTAAAAATCAGCACACAGTTAGACTGTCAATAAACGAAGGCGCCTCTTCTCTTATTTTTTCACATACTGTTCTACTTTTTTATTAATTAATCATCAAAAATTGAGTATGGAACCCCCTTAACGAAGGTTACATTCAATAGAATGCACGTCTTTTCTTCATAAATTGAAACGTGCCTGCAGTCTTCCTAAGGATCATTGATCTTATATCAGCAGCTTAAAATGCGTTTACTATACTTGCGAAATCTTTTTTTTATATATTAAGTTTTTAATGACACTTATTAATCAGTCCAATTTTACCAACAGTAGATATTACAATGAGTGTAATAAAAATTTAATTAGTGCAACACATAGGTAATATTTAATTAAAACATTGCATATTTATAAGGCAATTTTTAATTAAATATCTCTCTTTTGAATATCATATATTTAAAATAATTAATTTCGCGACTTTGTGTTGTGAATTACGTTTGTGAGATTAAATTTGAAAGTTATGTAATTCTTGTATTGAAGATTTCAGTTCGGTGAAACTGTATTTACATAGATGAAAATTTGAAAGCGCAATTCATATTTTAGTAAACGATAAAATAGAGTTTCCTGAGTTTCGTGCGGGATTCTACGGTAATAAACATGTGTATGAAACAGTTAAAATTTAGAACTATATATATATATGTATATGTATATATATATATATGTTAAATTTTGTCCTTTAGTTATATATAATTGTGTACCTTCAATTATATTGTTCATCACATAATAATAAGGTACAGTAAATTGTAAAATTAATTGAAATAATTAATAAGCATTTTAACGTAATAATATATTATAATTTTGTATATTTATTTTACTGAACTGATAGACATTTAAAAAATAGCATCATAGGGAATCTCTAATTAAATCGAAAAGGGTATGATAAATAGTCAATCAAGAATTTCTCCAATGCCTTCGGATTTATTAAAAACAAGTCTTCTACCTTGAAACAATTGATCCAAGTGTCTAAGAGGTACCCGAAGCAACTTGAACAAACGTTAGTTGAATTTGTAAACGAAATGAGTTTTATTTTATTTAATGCACCAAACAAACTTTCTTATTTTAAAATTGCTATTACTAAAAAGAAAGTTCAAAAGTCAATATTATACAAAAAATGCAAACCTTGGTTTTCGGATGAGGTTTAATAAATCTTTGGCCCAACTTTGCAAGCCAGGTGGTCAATTATATTTCACGTAGGAGAATATTTCAAAGTCGAAATTCAAGGTTTTTAAGGAACGATTTTCATTGGTATATAAATTCTTGGGATTGTTATATAACAAACTTTATAAAATATAGTACAATTATCTTTCTTATAATACGACCGAATGGATGCACTTTTTTTTTATCCGATTGCACAGTAAAAATTTAGCATTCAAATTAGTTTTATTACCCAAACCTACGTGTATTTTACGAAGGTATTGTAAAAAGCTTTCTCAGCTCCTTTTGTATAAATGCATTCTTGAAACGAATTCAAAATTATTCTTACATACATTATGGATAACGGTATTTGCAGATAGCTTTGAAAAATATTTGTGTAATAATAAAACTCGTTAAAACAGTAGCTGCATAAAAACATTCGATATTTTGTGATTTACATACACGAAAAGCTTCAGTTCCACTATATTATAATTTCATTATCATCAATGAAAGTGTGACAAATTGAAAAAAAAAACCAGCCACTTTAATACGTTAATTTTAATTAACAACTTCAAAAACATGTACTAACAAAATATAGGTCAACCGATGTAAAACTTTTTTAATTTTTTCGTTGTAATAAAAATACTGTAGCAATCGCGAGAAAGTTAAAATTTTATCGAGCTTTTTTTTCATAAAAGTTCATCACCAAACGCATACTCGTACATACATCTCTATAGATTTTTTTGAAAAAAGTTTAAATTAGATAACTCGTCATATTTAACGAAAACGTCACTTAAAAATAAGCACATTCATAAAATAATGGTGAGTCGTAACAAAAGTTGTACATACGTACTAGCTAGTAGTACTTTATCATTGTTTATTGCGTTATCAAAATTACCTGGTAATACTATAACGTAAAGTGAAACCAGGAACGGAGTATCGCGTACAAATGCGAATAGTAACAGTCGCTAGTTTTTTACGTTAATTTTGCTCAAACAAGTTCTATTTATCGTTCGCTCTCCACGCAAATAGGAAAAGTTTATATACACGGCAAAAACTAGCACGGTCTACTAAAAAGTTTAGCAAATTAAAATCTGAACGTCGGCTTTATACATAGGCTCATTAGTAAACTGTGGTTTTAGGAATCTGAAACCTTAAGTTTATAATGATAGCATCTTGACGATTTTCAGGAATGTTTTCGAACAATGTGCATTGTTTGTATTTTGAATGAGTTATATTATCAATAAAATGTTATAGAAATATAATTAACACTCTGTATCATGTTGTAATATATATTATCAAAGCATTTTGTTGCTTATAAATTCAAGAGAACCGCAATTCATTTTTTAATGTATTTTTTTCTTCGAAAAATTTCTCTGTAATGTTCTTCTACTTGCCTTGAAAGTAATCTACAAATTTGTATAATATGGTATCCATAAATTATTAAGATTATTAAGTATCCGAAAAGCTCAATTTCATACATAATCGTAGTCCACAAAAAAACTTACTTATTAATAATTCATTTAAAATTAAAAAAATTTGGAAGATTAATGTATTAATTTCTTGAAGATCAGGTAAGTTTTTAAAATAAAAATAAATTTTTTGGAAAAACTGTCTTTCAAAACTTTTTTATATTATTTAAGGCTTATAAAAGAATTTATTGGTTATAAATTTTTAGTTTCATAATGTAATTGCAATTTTCAGAATTTTAAAAATAAGTAATTTGAGTGCTGCAGCGTTTTAATCATTATTGACTTAATTTCATGGGGTACGATTATTTTTCTACATTGCTTTACAAAAATATAGTCATCTCGAAATCTAGAATATACAAGCTTTGGAAAAATAATTCGATCGATACAAAAATCATTTACACAACAACACAAAATTATCACCTCGGGGCATATTCGTCGATTGCACAACAGAGTAACAAAAATTTCGTTGTGGTTCCGAGCAAAGGCACATAGAAAAGATCAGAGTTGCATACATATATATTTATAACGTCCTCCATATGCGAGACGACCAACAGCAGCAGCAGCAGCAGCACTAGCTTTATCGTTCTCTGTTTATACGAGGAGTGAGATACGGTTTATAAACTCCCGACGTTTCCAGTTTGTTTTATGATATTGCACTGGTTAGTGCGAACTGAAAGTTGCCGGCGTGTCTCGCTCTTTTATTTGCGAAAATTTTGTAAACTCCATGAGTTTATATACATATATATGTATTCACACATTATATATATATATATATATATATATATATATATATATATATCAAGCAGCATACAAAATTTTCACAAATCTATATATGCCCCTTTTGTTTGAATATTCAGTTAATCGTGACTTTGATTCATCACATATAGTGTAAATTGCAATTATTGTGATTGTTTTAGCATTGACACATTTTAGTATATCCACAACACTTTTATAGTGTTAGTTTACCACTGAAATAGTCTTATAATGAGAATCGATCGTAATGTTTATGAAATAATTAAGTATATGTGAGTTTGAGCAATTTTTCGATTCGGCGTCTCGCGTATATGTAAATTTATTTCTTTATAATATGGTAATATTGCAATTTTTTTTGTAATTTGTTATTTCATATGAAGCAAATAGTAGAATTGTAAGTGAATAATTTGATGTTACAAAAAAATTTGCTTCCTTTCAATTAGAAACTTTAATTTATTAAAATTTTAATAAAACATGTTTAAATTAACCGTTACTATTTAAGTCCATTCGTAATTAGTATTTTATAATTTATCCAAATTAGAAAGAAACAAATTTAAGACGAACCTTTTACACAATTACTTTGTTACACGGAATTCAAGATAAAATTACTCGGAAAGAATTAGCATTGTTTACATTTCTCTGAGCGACGGTATCTCGCAAAATTCAATAAACAAGTGAAATTTTCGAAATGAAACGGGTAGGTACTATATATACAAATGTAATTTTTCAAAATAAATGAAAATACAATAGTAGATGTGCAAAAATATTGATTTTTAATTTTATTTCGTATATACAACGTAGTTTGTCTACTTCTATATTGACTAAACTATTTGTTACAGTTGACATATTACATCGCTCTGATCTAAAATTTATTTAAATCTCGTAAATAAGTGTCAAAAAGTATAAATGCATATACATCAATGTTTACAAAATCGTGGTAAATTGTAAATATTGCATTTCCAATTTTTTGTATTGTTGATATTTCACTGTACAATATAATATCGATGCGCGTTATTAAACGCGATTTAAATGTTAGATCTACAGTACTTATGTCGTTATTTCTATTTTTCTCTTTTTTAATGTTATTTATAACCTTTCTAAAGTGAAAATACTAGGTTATTGGAAAATTTTCTCTTCGATCCGACGAGTTGCCGATTAAAAGAGAAATGAAACTTTAGCCGTCAGCAATAAAAAACTATATATATATATATATGTACATCTATGTATTTGTTGTGGATTCTTCCACACAAGATTTCTGGCTGAAGAAACGCGCACAAATCGTAGCGCAGGATATTTTCTATTTCAACCGCACTACTCGATACGAAACTCTATTTTTGCTAAATATGATTATCCAGCTTCGAAATTGAACCAACGGGATGGTATTCTATCCATTCGTTTTTACCTCATTTTGTTGTAGGTAGCCGGGTGTAGTTAACTGGACAAGACAGCTGGGTTAAAAATACACATTGAAATTCAGGCCAATTATATACATTATCAGTTACAATTTCTATCTCAGGATTTCCAAGAGTTGTACAGCGACTTTCTTATACGTTATCTTTATTCTTTGATAAGCGAATTGATAAGCACATTAATAAAGGGAATAATGTTGTAGTAATCTTTTGCAGTTGGGCATTATTTTGCAAAAGTTAATAAAATTTACTGATCAATTTTATAACATTTTCGTTTTTATTTCTTATCAAATGATTTTAAATACATAATTTGAATTTTTCGTATTAACAAATAATTAAACAATATCCAATATAATTTGAACATAGTCATTGATAACAAATAACTGGTAAATAAATATGTAGAGCATATTTCTAAATAAAAATATAACTAGAACGTGTTACTGGTCTAACTGGGTTAACTATATATAATATTATCCATTTTAATGATTATATCTATCGAATTTAAATTGAATTTGAAGTTGATATAAAATGAAGGCTAAAAATATCCGTACGGATATTTCATTTTTATAAAACTAACCTTCGCAAATCAATTTTATTAAAATTGAAACGAATATATACGTACATATATGTGTGTATGTATATATATACATTCGTCGTATTCGAAAATTAAAAACGAAATAGATACCTATATCGTTTCTTTGAATTCATGCACTATATAATACTAGTTAATGCAATTCAAACAGTCGAATAAGTAGTAACGTATATTCTACTACTTCATGAATTTCATAAACTTTATGGTTTTCTAAAATTTCCCAAGAGGTAACCAGACGAAATTTTTCTATCAATGTATATATAGAATAAATTTGCTACATAGTTCATTAGGTATATGCAACATAAAGTATATTTTAAAATTAATTACAACTTATATTTTATTTATATAAATTTTTTTTTGTGATGTAAGATAATCATGAAATAAACATTACGAAGTAATAAAAATAAAATTTGTACTTTGTACCTTTTATAGAAAATTTCTAGTTAAAAGGTATGTATAGCTTCGAGTTTTCTTTTTCACTTCTTTATATTACACTTCGAGAGCTCTTAGCGATATTAACTACAATCAAGTATCAAAGTAACTAAAGTTTAATACAGTTGTCGATTCTTTAGTATAAAGTTAAATAGCTATTAAACGATTAACAAATTTACATTTGAGATATAATTTTTTTACGGAGATAAATTGTATTTTTTATAGATGCAAATTGTTAACTATTTATTGCACAAGAATTCTATTTAATAAATTTAAATCTTTAAAAAGCATAAATAACCAATTGAGAACGTCATATGGAAATAAATTTTTATTGCTAATCCCACAACGTACGTAACAAGTCTCATGTGTATCAGATACAAATGCCTACGTTTGATAAAATTTTATATCATTAATTCAGTTTAAATAATATTTATATTATTTGTACGAAATAATGTAGCAACAACGTGTCAAAATTTTGGTAGATATCTCGAGATGATGTAGCGCATGATATAATACAAAGTACGTGAATTAAAAAAAACAGCTCATTCATACATGAGCAGTCTCGGGGAATCGTATTTCAATATATACGTTGAAATTGAATCCCAGTATATAGCTTGAAGAAAAAAAACGTGATTCATAGTGTATAATGCAGCCGTACGTCCCTCGGAGGATTGTGCATGAAGCATTGGGCAGTATAGTAACAAGCGCCGCGGTTATCCGAAATTCAGGTTTCCCATTAGAGATCGCTGCGTTTTGCGAGCTAGGGCACGCTTTCACGTCGAAATGCTTGGTCAATTACGACAGCATTTCAAGTGCCATTGTATTTATACAATCTTTTTGTTCTCGAGGGTATCTCGTGGATTTTAATGATTGTCTAAGTTCTATACTGATTTATATGTTTTCAATTTATTATATCGTTTGATACATATATGGTTTGACACTTGATATGTAATTGTATTGATATAATTATATTGATCTTGATATATCGTAAATTGATACGTCAATTCAGTACCAATATGTTATAATTGATTTATTTTAATTATTTTTTGTATGATTAAAAGGAGTAAGAAAAAAGATGAAGATTACGGGGCTATAGATATTGATTTAATAGTGAAATAAATAATAATTTCTAAAATTGCATGAAAATACAGTTTTTAATAAGTAACTCATAGAAATATGAATAAAAATTAATTGACTGATTTACTACTTATTGATTTCATATCAAAATGTGAAGTAACACAGAGATCTATATACAATTATAACAAGTTAAAAAAACTTTAACATTTAATTTTTGGTTAAGCGGTTGCAAGTGGACTTTACGACAAGTGACTTTTTATAAAACTAATGACAATCGAAGGAATATTTCGTACGGTTCAAGGTAAAAAAATGGTTTTTGAATCCTTTATGGGAAGTTTTAAAAAAAAGTGAATGAAAAAAAAACGGAATAATGAATAAAAATTACCTAGATGTTCAGCGTATAATGCTGACTTTCGTTCATTTATGTAATTTTTGTTCGTAATCAGATTTAAATGTTTACCATGCTGGTGTTACAATTTTTATCGGGGTCAGTTAGATATTTTTTATAAAAATTTTCTCTTCGTATACGTGAACGACTTTTAAGATTTAGAGACGACTATAAGGCCAAAGGGAAAATATATAACAATATTATAAGTAAATTAAAAGTTGATTTAATAGGCTCGATTATTTAAAATGAGTAGCTTTCTAATTATAAGAAACTTAAAGTAAAAATGATACTGAAAGAAACACTACATTTACGTATCTGCAAAAGCTGAACAAAAACTTCATAATACTCTTCAAAGAAGAATTTTGGAAATTTATCAACAACATTCATTTTCATGATTGTAATAAAATATTTAATCAGTAAATTTTTATTTTTTACTTAGTGTCTACGTGAATTAAAAAGAATCGAAACGAGGTAAGCAATAAAATGTATTGCGCATAGTCTACAACATTTCTTATCGCCTTTATCATGTTCATTATATTTATAATTCGGTAATGATACTATTTTGAAAATTTAAATCGTAATGTATCACACGAGCAATAACAGATATACATTAACTAAAATTATACAAATTCAAAAACGAGAGAAAATTAATAACTTTTGTCCGCATGATACTATTGAAACTTTTTCTTGTAATCCAATTAATCATTATAAAATTTACTGTAAGTGGATGTTCCATTAAAAATAAATTGCTTTCAGTTTTGTCGATACAAATTAAAAAGTGAAGAACTTTATTGTGATGGTCGGATAAAAAAACGAAGTATATATAGACTTGTTAATTTTATCATGAAAATTGGTGTTTACAGTTGATATTAGATTTTCCTTCCTATAATAAAAAAATTTGTTGAAAATATTGTAAAATTCATATTACGGTTATACAAAGCATATTGTAAGAAAATGACTTAAAGAAAAATGAAGTTTACTCTTTTTTTATCCTGTGGTTATATATATACTCGAGAAGAAAAATTTTTCTACGGTATATAATAACAATTTTTGTAACGTCGCCCTTTTTTTATCACGATCAAAGTTTATCAAAATGTCTACTTTCAATTTTTTTTCAAGGACGACGTTAAATAAATGTTTCCACCGTTTTCATCCATTTATTATAATAATAATAAAATTATTACTTCAGCGTAAAATATAATACCTTTTTTTAAATAAAATTACGAGTATCGTGTAAAAATAGAATAGAAGAAGTTCTAGCCAAAGTAAATTAATTCACGGAATACAGAACCTCTTTTTATTGACTTTACTCGAAATAATCCGTATTATAGCATCAATTTAAATCGATCAATGGCATAGAAAATTTGTACGACTCAAGTAGCATCTTGAGAAAATTCTCTCGATTACCCTGGTAATATCGTATACCTACTTGGAATCATATTATATAATTGAAATATACTTTAATATATCCGAGTTACATTATTTAATTTAACATCAACACAATTTAATATTAAACAAATAAAATTTGATAATAATTAATTTCAAAATATATTTTAACTGTAAAAGTATTTAAGATGAATTTGCGACATTGGGTATTAAAACTCTTTTATCTTATCGAGGTATAGCAACTACACATTTTTACCAGACAAGTTATATTATATTGTACATTTTATTCCCATGAAATATCTATTTTCAACATCGAAACAATGTTCTATTGCGATCGTCGACTTCATATTAAAAGTGATACATTCTCATCAAAAACTACAATCAAACCTCTCAACCAGAAGGGAAAGATCGCGGGTCTTCGAAAAAATCTGTACTATCAGCTTTAAAACACGTCACAATCGTTTCTTTTTTTTTGTATCCTAAAAAAAAGGAGACTTTATCGAGCGTTTTTAAGAGCTTCTGGAACGATAGCACATTGGACAGGCCTACATCAGACGTAGGATAGTAAGAGAGAGAAAGAGAGAGAGAGAAGAGAGACGTATATAAAGGCCGTTGGTGGTACAGTGTGCAACCTACATACGAAGTAGGCTCTTCCTCTCCCGCGGGGCCATTATTCAATTCGCAACTGCTTGAGTAATTCAGTAAAGTCGTGGAAGGGACGCGTTCCCTATGGCGCATTACTAAACGTTATGCAGAGAGAGGGAGAGAGATGAAACTCGTGTGCTCGAGTCAGTGGTGCAACTGCATGTATGGTCAGCCCGGGTTTCCTTCCTTATTACACCCGTGCTGCGGTTGTCTCGCTAAATCCTTTGGGTATAAACATCCGATTAGGACTTTACGAACAATCGTTTCGTATATGAATGTTTGGCTAAGTAGCTTATGAGTTTACCCTTTTTTTTGCAACATTATTTTTAAGGATATTTCTACAGAATCTCATTTATTGGAATTCCTTTTATTTTCGTTGCGGAGTATCGATTACATTGTGTAACCTGAATATCATGATCCAAAGTAGTATTAAATAAACATACAGAGTCACTATAGAAAATATGAAAGTAAAGAGATGTTTAATCGTTGTAATATCGTTTACGGATAATATATTATATCGTGCGCTAATGAAGAAAGAGCTGATGTCGTTGGAATGGTTGATAAGAAATAATGGGCGATATAAAGATCACTATGAGATCTTCATATTCGTGCCATGGTCAGTCGGGTTACAGTAAATCTCTAATATAACGACAAAACGGTGAAGCCTAATATATTTATTTATATAAATGCGTGTTACATCCTGAATGCATTTTATTTACTTTAAAACGTCGATTTAGTATAAATTGAATTTGATAAAATTAACAAACGGACGACGATGCGAAAATTCACAATTGTGAGGAATAATCTCAAATGCAAAAATAAACCTTTTATAAAATAATTGGAAGGAGATATAAATCAGAAGAAGAGAAAGAGACAGATTGTATAGGTAAAAGGGTGGGTGGAACAATGAAGAGAGCCGCAACCTATATGTAAGCGCGACGAACATTTAGGTGTGTATCGGCCCTCTCTCTCCCTCTCTCCCTCTCTCTCTCTCTCGTTTAGTCTCTCGATCGTTGCGCGCTGCTGAATCAGGTCAATCGAGGCGCGATGCGAGCCCTGTCGAGCGAAACAGATGGATCTTTAAGCCTACCCTCGTTGCGTTAGAAAAAGACACCTATTTTTCACATTTTAATAATACTATATTACAGTAAATAATACTTGAAGCAATTAACGTTCGAGATTATTGTGCATTATTTTTAAATAACAATTTTATTAGAAATGTTATACAATGCGTTTGGCCAATTTATAATCTACGATAAGCTAAAGATTTATATATTTTTAAAAATAAGCATCTATCTTTGTAAAGTACACTTTTTATAATACTATTATTTATAATAATTATTAACTCCGAGGGGATCTTATTAATTTGAAGTCCTAGGATTCACCATGAAATTCACCAAATTTCGACGTTCTTGTTGTACATTTACGTGTTCTTCAAAGCGATACGTACTGCGAACGCTTTACATATATATACGTGTGTGGATCTACGTATATGTGCACGAAGTCAACAAACGTTCGGAAACCATACAAAACTTAAAATCGCATGAAAATCCGAAACGCGATCTACCGTGGAACTTTATAATTTTATACTTTGAAATATTCTCTTGAAATTGAAATCCGTGGGTCCGAATTTTACATGCAAATTGTGGTAAAATACGGTACCGGTTTCTCTACTGTGTATTATTCACGTATCGTTCAAAGAGGATGTCAAGTGGTTTTAGCCTCAAAAGTGGAAGCTCTCGTATAACCAACGTAATATGAAAGAAGACAAGAGAGAGAAAAAATATGAATTTTAGGATGTTATTGAGTGGATTTTATTTTCGTACAAACAGAAGGATCTCGTAACTCGAGTGTATACATATCTAGGACATAGTTTATAACAATAAATGAATTTTGAGTTGAATTCGATTGATTAAATGATTCTACAAATTTTTATAATTATTCCTTTATTGCAATACAATTTAAATACATTCTTTACAATAATCGAGTATTATTTTATAATAATTTCGAAAATAAAAGCGGAAACTGCGTTATTCTTTCAACTGACACAAATGACGAGAAAAAAAAAACATCTGTAATAAAAAGAATGTACAAGAAAGAAAAATAATGGAGATGGGTAAAGGTTAAAATTGATTTATTCAGATTCGCTTATTCTGCATTTCAGTACTAGTCTCCCACACAAGTACTAAAAAGGGGGAAAAGAAGCAAAAAAAATAAATCTTGAGAAAATGTTGAGTTACAAACTCTCGACGTAAATAGCTATAATTTATTATAAAAAAATTCGTAAGGACTATTGTTATAATTAATTAGTTAGAATAATGATAATCATCAACAAAACGAATTGTCATAACAAAAATATTATATAAATCATAAGAATTTGTATAGTTCGTATAACTGCAATTTATTAAATTCTTAACCCTATAAAATATACGCACACGTATGGGATGTATTTATGAAAATTGAAGGTTTTGTTTGTGTATTCGTGTATGTAGGTCAATATAATTGTATTTCACGATTAGAAAGAAATAAATGTCGACGAAGGGAAAACTGTATAGAAGAGGGAGAATATCACTTTGTCGGTAAGTAAGATGCATAGATTGGGTTCCCCACTCGGTCTCTCGAGTTCTCATCTTTCCACAGCTCCCTGATGAGAACTTTTTTTTATCGTACTTGAATATAGTAAGCGCAGCAAATGCTTGACGGCTTTATTCTCCAGGTTATGCGCACATGTTGCTGTACCTTCTTACCATTTTTTTTTATATTGTAGAATTTACATTTTAGGGATAGAATAGTGCTTTTCTTTTACATGTACTTTATCGTGATCCTATCGCGTTTTTGATTTTATTACTTTGTTTGGTTTTTATCTGCAGCTGGGGTATTTGTTTAGAATGTTACTCGAAAATGACTTATTTTAATTAGATCATTAGATATTCGAAGCCTGCGGTGGCTCGGTCGGTATAGAGTGGTGGATTTCTACCCGGAGGTCCCGGGTTTGATTTCCAGTCTATGCCGATTGATACAACCACCATTGCAGGGAATAAATTTTCAAGTGCTTTCTTTTCAAAAACATCGTACGACTTGTGCCGCTGATTAGTACCAACTTGGAAGCATAAAGAGAGCAACGCTAGAATAATTATTAATAAGAATAAAGAAATTACAATTAATGAAATAATTTATTATTAATTTAAATATTTTTTTCTCTATTAATATTTTTTACAAAGGTATATGTTACATTTTTCCGACAGTGTAATCTGACCAAGAACACTCATTGGCCTTTCCATCCCACACCAACCTACATATATATATACATATAACCTACCTCGAAGCCGTTAATTTTGATAAGTCGCCCTGTTATACGCTCATTAACGGCAAGGCGCTGCATCGGACAACCACGGTTGAATTATACCACACTCCCTGTTGATCATAAAAAATAAAAAGTAAGTAAAGGTAAAAAAGAATATTTTTCTTTCTTGGTATTCTAAAGCTTTTGACGAGAGAGAAAGAGAGAAAGAGAGAAAGAGCGAGTGGGTTAAACGACTCTTTGGCGAGCGAATAAATTATTGAACATTTGATGGAGTCCTCGTTATTATGCTATGGTGTTTCACGTGGAAGGTTTGCACTTTTGTTAGGTGATTATTTAGTTTGTTTACTGCCGACTTGCAAGTGAATGAATAAATAACAGTGTAGCTTAGTTGGGGGGAAGGAGGAAGGGAGAGGGGGTAGATAATTGAGGGTACAAGAGGTGTTAAGTAACTTTACTTTTAAGAGAAAGTTGCAACTTTTATCTTTACGCTGAAGTTGTATTATATACATTTTTCCTGTTGTTTATTTTTCTTTTATTTCAGTACACGCGAACAAAAATTTTTCTCTTAATCTAACAATGCTAGCTCCGTAATGTTACATTTGAAAATCTTAATCTAAATATAGAAATGCATATCGTAATGAGTATTGATAACGTGAAAATACTTGTTGAAAAAGAATGTTTGAAAAATTGAAAAAAAGGTTAAATTAATAGCTTTCTACATACATCCCTGACCTGAACATCGTTTAAGTTATTACAGTAAAAACGTTCAATGAGGATATTAAAGGGTTGAATTATATTCGTTCTACGATAATTGAATAGGTCTATAACAATATCTCTAAGAATTATTGTGCAAGTTGAATGCGTGATTCACTACGTAAATTACATTTTTTACACAGGAACATAATAATTGTATCTTTAATAAAAGATTTATTAATATCCATCAAATTTCAACATAAAAGACGATTTTCAACACTGTGATATAAAATCAGAAATAAAAAATAGAAAAAATGACGATATGAGTTACACAAGATACACCCATTAAATTACGGATACAAACATCTGACTGTAAAATACATACGATTAAAATATATATCTATCAAGACTATGTATAAAAATAATTGAGTAATCAAATAAAATCCTCTCAATGAGACAAGTGACAATTTTTCTAGTACTCTCGTTCGATCGATTATAGATCGAATTGGATAAAGAAAAAAAGGGAAGAAAAAGAAAAAACAAAGGTAGAATTTGAATACCGGATGTTTTTTTTTCATTCGGTCGTAGGTATACGGTACCCGATCACTTCTCTAGTCATATTGTATGCCATGCTCATGCTCTTTTATCTTTCGTGCAGTGTGGATAAAAAACGGATGGGAAAAAAGGGGCGATTCGTTTGACAGAGAAAGTTACGAAGTTGACGGAATGTAAGTAGTATTTAATTAAGTAGATAGCAGATTACCGATGATCGATGTTATCAATTTTTTATGAGCTGCTGACGTACTGATAAAAATTGTTTGTAAACTACCTTATTATTGGAAAAAATGTACGCTTAACAACGTTCGTAAAGTTTATTATTTCTAAAATATCGTTAGTTCGAGTGTGCCTATAGCTTGGAACACGCGTATTTCACGTAGGATAGTTATATCGAGAAGAAAACTAATTATCAATTAGTATAAAGTTTCTCGTTTGTAATTGTATATATCGGTTGATTTAACGATACCTCGAACCTTTTAAATGATACATTTCCTTCTACTGGTATATATTTCGCGAAGATTTCAACTTATTTCGGTATCTTAAATAAATTAATTAAAATTTCCGGTTGCAACGTTTATAATAATAATTACATTGCATTCCTCGTCCGGCCTGAAAGTTAAACTCCAAGTTCATAATTTACGTACCTACCGCCAGGTCGGAAACTGTTAAACTTGAGATTTTGAGAAATTTATTATCAGAATACCAGCCGTTTATACATATATATATATCTATGGAAGGGAGGGTGAAGGCAACGATCCACATACTTAAACTAAAACACGCCTCTAGCAAATCGAACTTATATACCTCCAACGCCAAATAAACCAAACTACGTGTACTATATATCGTTCTATCTCGATTTCTCCTCTTTCGCATCTAACTTTCGTGCGTTTTGATACTATGTATGTATGTTTCGAAAGTAGATTTCTAGAGCGTGTGCAATTTTTTTTACTACATGTTTAATGAATTTGAGCTATATTTTTATTTTATTCCTCAATTCTAGATAGTCTATAAATTCGTTGGATAAAAGAAATTTATGTAAATGCATAATGTGCTCGAAATTTTAATTTATTGTTATTTAAATACTAAATGATCCTTTAATTAATAAGACGTAAGATATATATGAACAATTTGACATATCAATCGTCATATAAATTTATTCTAAATAAATTCTGTGTGGACTATCAAAAACCAGACTGTTTTCAATTGAGAAATTTCAACCTTCGTACTTGCACTATGTTCACTTATGATTCTAGGTGTATGTGTATAGAAAGTCACATGCACACGAGAGTGTTTGCAAGGAGGCTTGTACCGAGTGACTGAAGGAGTGGGAGGAAGGAAGAGAAAGAGAAGGAGAGAGAGAGAGGGAATCACATAGTTCTTTTGTTCCTCGTACCCCGTCGACGACGTCAACGGAGCGGAAAGAAAATGACAATTTGTCGCGGCGCTACCGAGGCCTTTATACTTTCACTCTACCCTACATTGCCCGAATTTACCCTCGCAGGTCTTGGACTATACTCGACTTTTTTCCTTCTTTTCCTCTCAAGCCTTAAAACACCAAAAGAGATTGATGAAATACTTTTCAGGTATGCGGGTTGAGCTCTTAACGGTAGTGTGTAAGTTTTTTTTTTGAAATCGGTGATTGATTTTTTTAAAGAGGTCGGTAAATAGTGTTGATGGTATAAATTTCAACTTTAGTTTAAGGTTTTGTATGGGTTTAAATAATATGACATATATTTATTAACAACATCAAAATTTAACATAGAATGCTACTTGTTTAATTGAATACCGCATAAATTTAACAGAATGGAAATTACTAAAATAATAAAATAAATTATTAAAAATTGAATAAACGACGAGAAAGAAAACTTTACACGTGCTTTCATATAATGTTTAATTATTTAAAATAATCAGTGCATTAATAATTAAATCTAAATTAGTGGGGAAAAATAATCCAATAAAATATGCGTAGTCGACGACAATGGAATGATTTGAATAATATTTCCCCGATTAAACCTTAAAAATTGATTCATTCTGTGAAAATTTATTCACGATACGCAATTTAAAGATATACATATATATTACAGATATGCAGATAATTGAATGAATTGTGCGAGTAATCAATAAATATAAAATAAATATTATAAATATTCCATACGTTCAAGCACAATAAAATATGTTTTATTTAAATAGCTATTAAACATAATGAGATTTTTCCAACATTATTATTGTTATTATCCGTACGTCGTATTATTTGCAATAATATTATTTTTTATGTAAAACGATTTACAGTGCCAAATCGATTGACTACTAATTATATGAATACATAGACTACTTCGTCATTTATACGTAGATGTTCAAACGCAAAAACTTTAACACGATGCCTTTTTTTAACGATAAAGTAACGTAGAAAAAAGTTACATCAATCATTTACCGAGAAACAGTTAATCTTGTAATAATGAAAAATCTAGAAAAAAAAAGCATCGAACGTCACGTAAGATATTTTTTTTTCCTTTTAAATTTTTTGCTTTTCATAACTTATGGGATTACGCATCGTTAACCCATTATTATATACACCACGAGGTCGTCTATAGCTAAGAAAAAGGTTATATATACACACATTCGTGCATACTCAGACAAATGGTAGTTTTGTAGGAAAGCAGTACAAAATACGTATACGTGCATGAAATCCGTACTGTATGTTTTTACGTCAGCATCTTTTTGCACACTCTCGGAAGAAGGAGCCGCACCTCGTATATATTTTTCTTTCTTATTTCCCCTCGAGCGCATGTAAACCTTATATATATGTATAGCACTTACCTTCGAAATGGTTGGAAAAATTTTTATATACATAACTTGTTATTTAATGCACTCGATGTGTGTGCGTGTGTATATAGGTATTAGATATCTATATCTATATATATTAAAATTTTTTCGAGCTTAGGTTCATGTACGTGTATCTGGATGCATTGGGTTATCGACTTTTGGTAGTTGAAGAAGCGTATATGCGGATTAGATTACGTAAAACGCACGTGTTTATATATATATATATATATATATATATATATATGTATATGTATAATTGAAAACGCATGGTTGCAGATTTAGGGAGAGTGTGCTACGTCACCTGTGGGATCAATTGTGGCCTAGTCACATTGTTCGTGAATTGCATTAATCTCTATTGAGGCTATTCAAATTGCATTGCGTGTATTTGAGATGAATGTAAACTCGGTTCTCTTTTTATCAAGATGTGTAAGATGCAAAAGATCTATTCATCAGATATAATTGTAATTATCGAATTGCCTTTGATTATTGTAATAGTTGACAAAACAAATTTATTATTGATACTATAAATAATTGTAATAATCAATCTAGAATTAATAAGCACACGACCGTATAGGAAAGAAGTACCGAAGATTTTCTCTTCCATGTTTACCGTAATTACATTTTTTTCTCGTTATCTTCCCTTGTATCACTTGTCATATTTACATACATTTTCTCGCGTAAGTTACGTCATTCCTTTCGCCTACATAAACGAGTAAATTACCTTATACAAACTCGAAAATAACACTGAACCGAATGTATATGAACATATATATTTACACGAGTTAGTCTTCATTCACGACAAGTGATAGATGAGTTTAAAGAAAAGTAATTTCTCGGTCTCTAAAATGATTGAAAATTGAAGTTCTAACATTGTGTGTTCGTACCGCTTGTAAGGTCATTGTATATAGTCAGGTTTTATTATTACTAAGACTGGTAAATCGGGTGCTTATAATACTATATATATAGCTCAAATGATCTGATTAACGTGCCAAGTCGAAGGCAGCAAGTCATTATCGGATTTGAATGGAGTTTTACGTTTGTTCTCGTTAACCCGGAGGGTGATGAAGGATTTCGAAGGTGGTGATACACGATTTTCGCATTTACATAATGCTAATCGATTAAAGCTTCTACTTTTCTTTTATTTGATCTACGTGTATAGATGTTAATGCTTATTTACGATATAAACATTTGTAATACATTGCAATTGGTTATTCTATAACATTTTTTTAAATGATACATATTTAAAAAAATTTAGATTATATAATACAATAAGATATTTTTAGATTATTTTAAGAAAAGCTGCTTTTAAAATTGTTGTGCATTATGATCGCCCATTCGCTTTAGTAAAATTAAAGAAAATGCGTAGTGTAACGATTATATACATCTACACATACACAAATGTACACATACACACACATATATAGATGTATATAACGTAAGAATAAAATTATAAAAAAAACAGATGAGGAATGTTAATTCGTAGGAGTATATATGTACATTCTTGAGGAATGCAATTATTCAGGTGCGCAAGCTCGCAAGTTTTTTCGCGCGAATTTTCACTCTACGACTCCGCGTCAGTTTCCACCTACGTAATCCATCATCGTAGCGATCGAGCAAACACGCGTACACGTTGCCACGAAAGGGTGTAACCATACCTCCTCACCTCCTATATACGGAAGTATAGCGTCACTGACGAGAGATCGCTTACTCGATTCAATTTTCCATTTTTCGTGCCCCCTTTCCGATCGCTCCTCTTTCCCCGAGATTTCTTTTTCCGATGACACGACGTGCGAAAAATGTCATTCAATTTTCGTTTACTTAAGAGTGTTTGTATTTGCGTTTTCCTCCTTTTTTTATTTTATTTTTCCTTCCACGGAGATTTAACACAGCATTTTTATTATTTATTAGTTGGTGCTTGCGTTTGCGTTAATTAAACATAAAAAGAAACCTTCATAACGATTTGTGTTATATAAAAATCATCTTGAATTTCTTATTTGACTTTTACGCATTATTGTAAAAAAATTGTTGGATTATTGTATCGTTTTATCAAAAATAATCAAATCGATTTTCAAATTAGAAAATTAATATATAGCTACCGTGAGCAATTACACGTAACTAGCCACGCTATATGGTAGAATAATAACGATAACCGACGTGCAGTTAGCCATTTGTACATATTCCACATATAATCCTCGAAAAATGGCCGGGAGTTGGTTGAATTATTTAATACGGTAAATCGATTTATCATCGTACGGTTTAGGTGTATTGTTTGCAAGCTGCTTGACGGAAATATAATTGTGTGCTTTAATGATTAAATCGACTTTATTGATTTCACTCGGATATCAAAATGTAATTATGTCATGGTGAAAGAATAATTGACTGTCAGGTTTATCAATTAGAATAAATAACGGTAAATGTATACCTATACCCTTAAACACATTGTAGTTCGCAACGATATTTTCGTATACATCTTATATATTTATATCAATTATTTATACTGCGCGTATGCATCAAACTTTTACATTTTTTTTTATTACAGGATTTCAATGTTTCAGTTATCACATTTATTTACAAATGTTGGGTGTATATGTACACAGTATACGAATGATTTATGGATCAAAGTGATAAAGTACAAAGGAAAGTTATTAAATTGATGAAAGAAAGTTTAATAAAATATATGAGAGTGGAAAGAATGAAAATTGATACCAAGGTCCAAGCTATATTCGAATAAACGTGACTCAACTTTCTCATTCTCTTTTACGCGCGTGGTTAACGTTAAAAATGCGAATGTAGGAATTTCTCCTTTTTTTTGTGAAATTTGCGTCACGTGAATAAATAAAGAGAAAAAAATATGAAAAATGTTGTACTTGGTTAGTACCATGCATTTTTCTCATTTTTACGTTTTGCGTTTCTCTCAGTTTTTCAGATCGCGCGGTCTTTGCTTATATAACGATATGTTTATCTATTTAACATTTCTGGTATTTATAGTTCTCAAGTTTTTTGTACAATGACGCCAATTAGCAGCGCTAATGAAAAAAAGTGAATATAATATTTATTTAATTTTACTTTCGATACTGTCACGGGCATCGCGGACATTACCTCGATGGTTAGAGTTCGAGATTCGTATGCATTAAGGTCCGTATGTTCGAATCCCGTCATCCGCCTTTTTTCGCTTCTCGTTTTTTCATACGTTCCAATACTATATGTACTGTAATATATATAATTAAGTGTCAAATAGATAACGGTGATTGAAATTATAAAAATGTGGAAGTCACTATGTAAAAAAAGTATTTTTTCTTTCGTTGATAAAAATTGGCCATTTTTCGAAAACTAGGAAACAATGATAAGCCTCGTAGAAGTGGCCATTACGGTCTGAACCAGAAAAAAAGAAGTCCTAAGTGCCGGGAACTAGCGGAAAAAAGAAAAGATCGTCTGCAATGTTGAAAGCTTCCGTGCGCATCTTTTTTTCCGACCTCGTGCAAACGCTGTGATGCAACAAACCAAAACGGCATTTTCTCCAACAGTCTCTGTTCGTCTCATTTCACCCTTTCATGACGAAATATGTTTTCCTATAAGTTAAATAAGTCTTCATCTTTTTACTTACGAACAATATACCTGTAATTTATTGGATTAATCAATGTCAAGATAAAATTACAAAACAATTATAATTATAATAAATAACTGATTATAATAAGCAAACACAAATAATTGTAAGTTAAATTAAAAAAACAAATATAACAAGTTTTTACGACTTTGAAAAATTAAACTGCCTTTAGCAAACATGAAATATTACAGCCATGATTTGAAATTTCCATATCTAACGTAAAAGTGACGAAAAAAATTCCTATTTCGTGAGTAAACGAATATTTTTATTTCGATTTCAAAAAGAGATGCGGAAAAAGGTTCTTACGGTAACACAGTTAAGGTAAGGAGGAAAGAAAACGGTTTGTGCCAGAAGAAATTGCAAGCGGTCTAGTTATGATCGATGGTTCGTGACAAATCTGCAGCTGTTCGTAAAATGTCAACGAGCATTGAGCGACCTTTCGCTTGTTTCTTCTTATCTTTCTTTCTTACATTATTATCCTTTTCTCTTCATTTTCGACTATTTGTTAAAATCATTTAAAGCCCTATATTTGTAATTAATGATATATATGACCAAAGTTTCCATAAATATATAAATAAATTATAATTATAGACTCGATCAGATATATTAATATATAAATATATATATATATATTTTTTTTTCTATTTCCAGATTCTACGTGAAATCCAAGTGCAATAATTACTGCATCGATGAATATTCTACTGGAAATTCTAAAAATTTAAGACACTCTCAAAGCACAGAATATATCGCATAATGATTTTTCGCATTACGAAAAAATGGAAATTCTTTCGAAAATCTGCGGGAATGGTTTCGCAAGATAACATACTTCGTGCTACACGTTTGAATACACCGTCATCAAGCCAGTAAGTGTATAATTTATTTTCATTTTTAATAATGCTAAATGCAATTGTTTACCGATAATTTATAAATCCACGGAAACTATAGTTATTAAAATATTATAACGCGGTTTTTTTTATTCGGTATTAAGGCGTATTGCATATATACTACATTCTGCAATAATTGAAGTGGAAGACTCGTACGTTTAAAGTAGCAACAACTGTTTATTTATTCTTGCAGTTACAGAAATAGCTAGAGTAAAGAGATCGTTAAGACCTTGGAGTGTTATATTGTATTGACTATCATGTCCTTACAAAAGGTTAAATTCACTTTTTATCCGCAATAGTATCTGAAGCCTTATCATTTATATATTTATATTCCAATGATGTATAATTGTTAAAATAATCAAGGTGCACTACACTACGTTAATTACTTGATACAATAACTTTGAATTATTTAGTTACATTTACTTTTAACCTTTTCTACACGTATATATAAATTAACTTTATTAAACATTCAACCTGATGTAAAATCCTTTACATACTTGGTATAGAATGTGTAATACTTTTTGTTAGTAACACACATTATGTCATGTAAACTTATCCACTTAGCATTTTTATAGAACACAGAATAACTTGGCTTTGGATACACTTTGCTCAGCATCCTCGCTAAAATTTTGGGGTCAGTGATAGATACTTGAATTTTGTATTATATTTATTCTTCGTCATCTTATGTAGGTATTAAATAAAATATTCGTGTTAAGTAGAAATTATTGTAAAATTAAATTTATAAGTTAGCTGTTTTGTAATAATATTGATTAGCGCGTGTTGCAAATTATAAAGCATCAATTATTATATTGCAACCTAAACCTTAAATCAAATCACAATGTTCGTGACCTATTAATCTTTGTAATGAAATATTTTTAAAAGATTATTATTTTGGGTATAATTAACGATTGCTTTAACCAGTC
The DNA here is from genome assembly GCA_026168455.1 of Theocolax elegans. Lineage (NCBI taxonomy): Eukaryota > Metazoa > Arthropoda > Insecta > Hymenoptera > Cerocephalidae > Theocolax > Theocolax elegans. The sequence goes on from CM047427.1 coordinate 75,300,839, forward strand.
AATTTGATTATCTAAATGAACAACTTTTTCGGAGACATATTTGTCTCCATCTGCAGGTGCTAAACTTTATTAATAATAATTAATACATTGAATAAATATAATCGTCAATAACAACAAAAAAGGTTTTTTACCTTATGATTATCATATAGGGTTTATGAATTAGTCATGTATTTTGAAATGTCACTACTTATCTACAATTTTTAATATTTGAAAGATTGTTAATTCACAAGATTATCTAAGTTTAAAAATATGTAGAAAATCAGTAATTTTCTGATTGGTAAGCACGTATAGGATGGTAAAAATCAAAATATAAAAAAACTTATACGCTTAAATGTATCAATTACAGAAAGTTTGATTTGTCAAATCAGCCTAGAAGTAATGTTACTAATATCAACCAAAAACTGAAAAAAATATGAAAAATAATTAACAGTCCACACGAAATCTACTATCTCGGGTTAAGTTCAAAGGAGTGTTTAAAAAAATAGATAGCTCGGTTTAGAAAGCAAATGTAATACACAATAAAAGAAGTAGCGTCGTACGTTGACGTTAGAGATAGAATAAAAAGAGATGAAAAAATGTTCCCTCTCTCTTTCTCTCTTTCTCTCTCGGTGGTTAATTTCGCGCGCACCCCAGCGCGTATGGATCATAGGTCGGCAAGCTTTCTCTGTGTGTGGCGTCGGCAGCGGCAGTGAGATCGATCCAAATGCAGGCTTTTCGTTCTCTCTCGCTCTTCCTTTCCCTTTCCCTCAACAAGTCCTCTCTCTCACTCTCTCTCTCTCTCTTCTCTCTGTCTCACTCTGTCTCTCTCGTCTCGCTCCTTCCACATCCAATCGGGTTCTCGCACGAGTGCCTTCGAACGACCGAGCTGTATCAAATTGAACCCCGGCCTCTACTCGTCTCCCGACACACTCGCGAATCAACACACACGCACACGCACATGTACGCACGTATACGTGTATGTATGTATGTTGTGGAGTGCATGTGTGCGTCGGTTAGAAATTATATGCTAAGTATACAGAGGGTAACAAAAAAAGAAGTTTAATGAGAATACCGTGTGTGTGCAATGTGCGATATGCTTCCGTCTTATCCTATAGTTTGTCTTTCATGAAATTGTTTCTTAACTTTAATCTGTTGGGTTTATGCAATGTTTGACGTTCGATAGGTTTATAAAGGTTTATATAGTTGATTGTTAGTTTTAGCTTTCATCGTGTCTTGTAGTTAAGAACCGAAATTGCAATGATAATCTCGGTGTTTAAGGTATTAATACAAATTTAAATGGCCTTTGCGAATTTCGATCTTTATACTTTGACTCCGAGCTTGAGTATTTAACATTTCTTTATCGCTATAAAACTTTTATTCTAATTAAACAAAAGATCGCGAACGTTCCAATAATTGAATTCGAACGGTTTGAAAAAAAAAGTCACGATCAGGCTATAAAATTAGTAGGGATGTTTCCTGACAAAAAGGAAAGTAAAATAAAAATTCTCGAGGTCTTCGCTCATTACACACAAGTTAATGATACACCTCTTTATAGAATTATTTGCCTTTGATCACTATAACCTGATATAATATGTACTGTCTCCTTTCTATTTTCTTTTTTTTTTTTTACTAAATTGCGTTTACCATCGCGTATAACTTTTAATTAACTACTGATTTTATCTTTAAGAGTTTTTTACTCGTGTGTCAAGGTTTTGACGTGGTTGTAAAATTTTATTTGACACACTAATAATGTTTAATTTTAGTGTCCACGGTGTCGCTTCTTTTCACTTATTCACGAAACGGTATATATACATATGTGTATAGGTATAATGCGGAATCGAAGAGTTGTAATTTTCATAATGATTTTTGACGATCAATGTGAGAATTCATGGTCGCGTTGTGAAAAATTGTTTTGTATTTACGCATTAGGCTCAAGTACTTTTTCGATATACACCTGTATAATTATTTCATTTTACAATCGTTACGTTACTACTGCGTAAAACGTGGTTGTACAGTTTCATTTAAAAGTTACGTCTTATCAAATCCTATACGAGTAAAAGTTATTTTAATACAACCGTTTGAACAGAGAGTATATATAGAATGACAAAAACAAATAAGATACGAATTTAACGAAAAAAAGAACATTGCATTTTGCTAATTAATTAATTTATTAATCAATGTTTGTCTTGTTTTAATTTAAGAACAAGCTATTGTTTGATATGTTGTGCAGATTGCTGATTAAATTAGTGTCACTTATAATGAGTTACTTATATTTATTGCAGTTTATAAATTAAGAATTAGGTGAAATTACGAGTAACACGTCAAACTGTCTAACATTAAAAAAAAGTATATATCAACTGTCGAATTTTACAACTGTTGAGTATTATGTGTTTCAGTTGATTCTCTTTAATTATTCGTTTTAAGAGGATACGATGTTTCCCACCTAATATTATTATTTGCCAAACATACATGAACATGATGGAAAGCTCGTAATATTTAAAATATCATTTAATGTTAATATTACATCGATAATACCTGAATTAATTTGAGAAAGTTCTATTTAAATGAATTACACGAAATTATCTAAACCATCAAATAAATGGGATAAAGCACGATTTGCAAGTTCGAACCGTCCAATACGCACAGTTTTATCATTGTATAACTCATGAATACACCTTAATCGGAAATTTAGCCAGTAAAACGTGTATTTAACGCAGGTACGTGTACACGTATAGATACCTCGGGGGATAAAATACAAAAACAAAAGATGTAGAAGAGGTGGTAGCGGCGGTGGGTCAAACATCGCGCGAATCCTATGGTTGTGTTTATGTATGTGCATGTATATATATACCTATATATACGGTCGATTCATCGATTACTACAGAGCGCGCGGCCGCGGTCAAGTGTTTCGAACTCGAGCGCGCTCAACGGCGACTCCGTAACCTCTAATCCAGAGGCACGTAATTACGCAATAAAATACAACTTCAGCGTGGCTAGCAAATAAAGCTCACGTGCACCTCTCTCCTTCCCTCTTCCTCCCACCCTCTCACTCTCTCTCTCTCTCTTTCTTTCTCGCTTCATTTCGTTCACTCTTTTTGTATACTCGTCCTTTGCATAATATCGTCCTTGTGCGGGAAATTGCACTAGAATTTTATCCAGTGGTATAGAGAAAGAGAAAGTTTAATCCACTGTATAACCTCTACCCTTTTGTATCCTCGTTTATTTCGTTCTACCCTTTAATCCTGCATCCCTCAGCATTTTCGTTCGACGACTTTATACATTATACTTATCGAAATGGGGGTAGTATTGCTCAATTGAACTCTGGTTTTTTTTCTTCGTCTCTAAAAGGTACGCTAAATTCGATCAATTTTTTTCTCTTTAATAAAAAGGGGATTTCCTTGGTTTTCAAGAAATAGACTGTTTTAATGTGGTCAATATATGTATATTACAAAAAAAATTTAATACATGGATTTGATTAATTATTACGAGCTCGTAACTTTTTGCACATCGAATATCTATAAATTTATATAAAATTTTTTTAATAAAATAAATATAATATTAATAAAATTTCTTACATTTGAAATTGATAATTTGTTATAATTATTTTTAGTCGTTATCTCTATCGCATTAACTCTTAAAGGACCTTCAAATCTTATTTAGCTCGTGCAAGGATGAAACTTCGTCTCTAACTTTAGATTAGATATGTAGGTGCAGAAAGTGTAAAATGTACCGAATGTAATTCTATTGAAAGAGCTGAGGGATTCTCTCGCGAACTGATGAAAAGTGGAAATGAAGGAACTAGTAATGAAATAATACTTGAATATATCGACTTCCTTTTATTATGTGAAAAATAGCAAACATTGCATTGAATTATATACGTCGATTTATTTTTATGTTACGTAATTAAGACAACAGGTTTATGCGGTTAAAGGTGGCGTATATTTAAATTTTATTAAGATTTATACTAAGTTAATTTTTTATTGGATAAAATTTGTAATAATTGAAAAAAAATTCGTTTCATCGATTAAATATTCATGGTTTAAGGAATCCGGTTATCTCAAAATCGATAAAGCAAAATTAAAAATAAAGATCCATTCATATATTCATGGAATATTAATTTTTAAAATTCATAATAAAGCAAATTAGAAGTTTAAATATAAAAATAAAAAAAAATCCAATGTATATTCATATAGATTCTTTATGTATAAATCAATTTAATACAGTTGAAAATACTTTTTTAAATATAAATTGAATATACAATTTTTTTTAACTTTCAAAAATATGTAATGTAGTATATAAAAAATTTAATACATATTTGATTTTGTACATCAGGTATTATTTTTATTCAAATTTCTCTTGAAATCAAATTGATATTTCACATAACATATTATTTTCGATACACAGTATTAATTTATTTAAACATTCATTATTTTATCACAAAATCACAGAGAGATTACGAAAAGTATTTTATATTTTAATGATGTTTATTTTATTATAAGCTTTTGTCGATACTGACGTAATTCACAGCTATTTTTACATTGTCGCTATAGTTGGATAATGTGTGTTAAAGACATTATTTTCATTAACTTCTTTATACTGCTGTTTATATAAAATATGAGGTAATACGTGCTATTATCTTACAAAAATTCAATAATTTCTCGTATATACCTTCTTAAAATTATAAACGCACGTTCGATCTGCTTTTGAATGTGAATTGAAAACTTCTAAAAATTAAGCATAAAACAAACAATATTTATATATTTTTAATAATCCGATGAAAAGCAATTTATTTTGAAAACTTAGTCTAAACATTGTTTTACAATATATAAAAATAATAAGTATATACAACGATTATAAGCCTTTTGATTATTGTAATGTCAAGCAACCAAATTATCGGTAAAATCAATCCCCCGAGTGTTTTTGGGGTACACTGATTACGAATCTGACGACGAAATTATGAAATTCACAATCAGAGCTTTGGATATGCCGCCGGCGGTTACCAACAACATACCGTGTGCCATACACTTGGACAATAATGCAAACGTTGCTTCGATTATCCTCGGAAACCTGCTTCTGCTCGGGTTTTCAATCAGTAATTGAGTTAGGCATTTTGCGATCAATAATTGTGCTATTTCTATTCCTATTAGAAAATTTAATATTAAGGTTATTTAATAAAAGAATCGGCATTAGAGAGATTTTTATTTATTTTTAACCAATTATTATTTTTCCGTTTAATCAATAAAGCAAATCGAATAAAATTTTTATTAAGTCGACAACACAAACCTTTCAATTTAATTTAATTATATTTAACGGAAGTATTCTTGAAAAATTTCCTGTGCAATTAATTGTAAGAAAAAGTGACAAGAAAAGGTAAAATTTAATTGAATCTCAGGTGTTTACCAAAAAAGAAAATTATCGCTTTACCGCAAGATACTTCAAATTATTTCGAGCTTAATTTTATCAATAATCCTATCCTAAAGTTCTCCCATTACATTCGACGAAACAAAGATAAAAAAGAAGCCGATATCTTGCTGCTAATTCGCACTTTTTCGCCGATCCAAAATAATAAAAATCCATTCGATTAATCCTGGCTTTTTTTCCTTTTTATTTTTCCCCGTACCGATCGCTCAGTCTGTACCTTTCGATTTTAATCACCTCCTTTTTTTCCATCGGCGCATCCATTTTCTCATCGTCTTCCAACTCGTTTTTCCTCTTCGTTGTATTGGGCTTGCTCTTTTTTCTTCGTTTCATTCCATTTCCTTTTTATCGCGCGAGCATAAAAGACGACGGCTTCCGCCTGACCGATCGCGCAGGTGTGAAAAACAAAACACAGTCCGAGAAGAGAATTGTCGAGGAAATGTGTAATGGAAAAGAAATTTTTGCGGAATTTCGTGATAAGAGACTTCATATTACCATACCTTTTTCGAATAATATTTCTTGGTCACATTATCAGTACTTTTTGTTCACTTTAAATAAAAAAGTTTTACCAGTGAATGATTTGGTTGTACGCGGTCTTCCATTAACAGCCATCAAGTAGTAAATGTAATGAAAAGTTTGAAGTATTATATTTATATTTTCACTTTAAAAATTTTTAACTTTTTCTTCCTTTCGTAGTGATGGATGTATTTTTAATGGTTGACCATTACTATATTTATTAGAACTTACTACAAATTCTTCGGTTTACCCGAGGTTTACTTATTTAAAGGTGATTACCTATTATGAATATACGAAGGTAAAAAACAATCAAATTTACAAACTTTTTTTACTTTTAATGTAGAAAATTCAAGAAAATCTTTTAAGTGACATAGTTTTAAACTGAATTACTTCTTTCAATGTAGAGCCGAGTTTTCAGATTTTTAATATCATTGTCTGCATCTATTACCGAAAAATTCTATTAAAATTGATAACAGCTAAAATGTATTTTAATAACCAACTGATTTTGCAGTATGAATAAAAACTTTAGGCTATTTTACTTTTGAATGATGAACTTTATAAAATATTAATAGATAAATTAAAATATTACGTAGATAAATTAAATACATGTGCAGGATTAGTGATGTTTCAGTACTAAGTAAATGTGTATACTTTGTTCATCTGAGATAAGGATATGCATAAATGTACTTACCCACACATATTTTTATATAAGTATATGTTTTAAGCTGCTTAGTCAAGGTTACTCGTGTTTTCTTAATTTATGTAAAAGCCTATTATTAACGATGAAAACCTCATATTTGTAGATCGATGGAAGAAACGAAATTGCTGAATTATGTACTTAGTTGAAATAATCTAGATGTAAATATTGTATGTATTTAATTATAAAAACCAGGTAATATACCCTATGTTGACAGATATAGAGTTATCATATTATTCATTATTTACTTAAAAGTGATGCGGATTAACATTTTACTATATTATTTTTGTAACAAAATAGGAGTCACACCTGTGGGAAACGAATATTTACCAAACTCTAGGATATGTTTTCTGCTATCAAATATCTAAATTTAGTCAAAAGTTATGGATTTACAAGAGTTAGACGAAGTTTTGGCTAAAAATATCATCAAATTCTAATGCTAAATTTTCGTTAAAATTTCGTCTTATTCTTATTTCTTCGATAACGTTTGTTCAAATTGAAATATTTGAGCTTCTTTTTTTTTAAATCAATTTACTCGATATCAGTTTTTTTTCTAAACTTAGGTTCGAATGTACATCATTATTCGTTTCCGAGTTATAAGCAATCAAAGTCAAGAGTATTTTAGGCGAAATTTTTCGTTTTTTGCTTATTCCTATCGTAAAATGGAACGTTAGAGTCTGTAGCTCCAGCTTTCTTCATATTTTTATAGTAGAAAACATATTCTAGAGGTTAGAGAAGATCTTTTTCCTGGAGATGTAACACTCTCGTTGTAAGTTAATTGAAATAAAAGAATTATTATTCTATATTTAGAAAAATTTTAATCTGCATTTGACGATAATTTACATAATCTTGTTTTATTTAATATTTTTCTACCAAAATGTATGCCATATTTTCGGTTGAAATGGTGACCTGCAGATCTGGTAGAACTCCCTATATCTAGAGGTATATTCAAGTGCACGTCCTGCATCTAAGTATACATATTGCGCAGCTGTTGGTGCATGTGGTGCATTTAAATCTGTGTTATCTATTATGCTTGATATTTTTCCACTTTCTAACTTGATTCTGTGAAATTTTGAAGTTTCAAATTCTTTTAAAGTAATAAGTACACTTTGTTTACATTATCGTATATGCCAAGTTATAGTTAATAGATCGGTTTATAAAAATTTTTTTAATCAACGTATGATAACTTAGTGTTTGAACTTTGGTAGTTTTTCAGTTATTGTCCCTTTTAGCTTATTACATATATAGTTTGATAGGTTATATAAGTGTATTAGAAAATTCTTGTGGAAAATATTAGGAAGCTAAAATTTGTAAACAACTTAACAGTAAGTCGTAAAATAAAATTGTGCTACAGAAAATCAAGGAACTAAAATTGCAAAAACAAAAAAAGAAAGTAACAATCTAGTTGCAATTTAAAAAATATTTTCCTTGAAGTTTATGTGCTGTATAAAAAGAACAAGATCATTACAATATCCGCAATGTGTTTAGACATCAGAGGTGACTCGTTTCACGTTAAAAAAGTAGGGATATAGTTGTACCGACTAGAGACAATGGAGGGATGGCTATAACATTGCCATCTAGAATTTAAGTCTCCTCTCTTTACATATGGACATAATGTATCTTTTTTTTCTTATGATAAACGTAACAGGTATCTCTCTCATTTTTTAATTTGAAAAGAAGGGCGAGTTGCGCGTCATTGAAAACAGCTGACCGTGATGGAAATGTGCTAGCACGAGGAAAAATTGCGTGCGAAAGCATCGCGAGTCACATTGGAATTGGGCCGGCCAACATTGGAAAATTATGAGGACGACGGAGACATCGCTTGTGGGACGCGCCGAAAGGTATATAATTGAAATCTGCACGATCGGAAATCTTTCGAGAATTGGCTCGAGTTCACGTGTTTCAGGTCAAGTTGAATTGTCTCACAATCACCTTACACGACGGTATTATAAACAATTTTTTCGATATTATTAATTTTTGTTGTTGATTAAAAATCGTAAAAATAATAAACAATAAACCGAACACAAAAATAAATAAAAAAAAATTATCGTAATTTACATTAATATACCTTGAAATAATGAGAAAAAACTAGCTCGGGAAATCGAATTTCTTGAATGGGAAACGGAAAGGAGAAAAAAATACGCAAGCGCATATGCAGCTATATACTGAATGAAATCTCGAGAAAGATCAGTATTGAAAAATTGGAACGCGTAATGCGATCATAAAAAGACAGAAAATGAAAAAAAAGGTGTAATTTTCGCGACTTTTAATTCTTATATTCTACGCATATACGTAAATGGGGTAAGTATAGTCGGATATACTTGACAGTTGATCGAAATTGAGCAAGTGCATAAGAAAGCGGGAGTATAAAACGCGAACAAGCCGTACGAAAAAAGAGAACGCAAAAGAAGAAGTGGGAAACCAGTATAGTTGAAACGAACGACCAGGAAAAGCGGACAGGTAGAAATGGAGTAAAACGAAAGAAAAGAATAATTGCGATGAAAGACAGGTAGAGTAGAGAACAGATGGAGGAGAGAGTATAATTGAAAGCGACAAAAGCTACCGCTCCATTTCTCTCGCTCTATGTCAAGATTGCTTCAGAACTGATCTTTTCAAAAGATCTTGAGTTTACTCGCAAAAACGATAAATAAAGATTCTTGAATAGGTAACAACAAAAAGTAACTGTTAACTACAACAATTTTGTATTATATTTTTAAAGTAATTACGATATTGTATAAAGCAACTATTAAATCGAATTCAATTTTATTCTGCAGTCACGCATTTTACCGAATTGTATAAGTTTTATAAAAAATATTATTGTAAATGTAAATAAGAAAATACTAATATAAAATAAATATAAAATATTATTTATTATATTTCGTATAGACATTTTAACAAATTAAATAAAATATATATATATTGCATATACTTTTACATCTGATTCAATTTTACGATGTCAATGCAAGTATTAATAATGAATTAATATTATAATAACATTAAATCTGTTTAACAAGAATAATCTATAATCGAACTGAATTTATAGAGTTTTGATTGGTTCAAATTTAGATATTACCGTAATTTTATGTGAATCGTTTACAGTGACATAAATTGTCGTCATAAAAAAGTCAAGAGCTGGCGTAAAATATATTTTCGATATATTTCACAAATTACAAACTTCTAAAGAATTATGAAAATGTTGTATGTCGTTCATAATTGTTGGAACAATGAAATATTTGATAAGTTTATCCTATACGAGCTGAGAATTTTTTTTATCATTGATTAAAAATCTCAGTTACAGGGAACAATTTAAATAGTTATGAATAATGTGGTCTAAACATTATAATCTTTTGAAAATTATGTAAAATTAAAAATACAAAAATAACCGTATATTAAGTTAATAATTAAATAAATTCAGGGTTAGATCAACATTTATATATAATTACAATATAATTACTGACTGGCAATATAAGCCCAAGGGAATCAAACATGAAATGAAATATCACGCGGAAACTGTAAATTCGTATGCAAGAACACGGTTAAATTAATAATGTGTATATAGTTTCATTTGAAGATGATGTTAACACTTAAGAAATATTGCCATGTTAGCAATTAATTATAGACGTTAGAGATCCCAAACTAAAGATTGCAACGTTTGCATTCATGTACTACAAATTATTTTTCAGTCGATCTTTGGAAATGGTCTTCCATAAGTACAAAATAAATTATTAGATAGTAATAATATTTTATAAAAATATAGTTGTTTTCGCAAAAAAAAATATATTTATTAACTGATTTCTGACTGAGTATATACAGGAGTTAAAATATAATTATTGACCACAAGGAAGAAAAACCATTATTGCCAAAGGAAACGTTGAAAAAGTTTTAATAATTCACATAATATTATCGCAAACTTAAACAAACGTTTAAATTTCCTCCTCAATTACGTATGCTTTTTGCACATTCAGGTGCAAGGATATATGCATTATAAAGGGAAAGACCTCGAAAAAGTCCAAATTTGAAGACATAGAGGAAAATTTGCAAGCTTGGAAGGCTGCATGCATATCTACACGCAGTATACGGTGCAAGGATACGTATAGGTAGGCAAATGTATTATTTGAATAATCAACATATATTACTCCAAGGGAATTTAACAAAAAAATACGAAAAGTTAACTATCGCATGGTTTGCAGTTTACAGAACGTCTAATTAAACAACATTAATTTGAATAAAAATAGTCTTGGTATTAAATTTACGTGTTCAAAATAATTGCAGGGGTGTATAATTAATTTATATAGGAAGTGAGATTAGATGCGACGATTACGAGTATGTGTGTATATTAAGTGATTAAAGATAAATTATGTGTAAATTAATGTATGTATAGCGTTGTTCGATAAAGATTTTGATAAAGTTCTATATGTATCAGCAACGAGTTGTTACGTACAAGGAAGTGAATTTTATTTAAAAATAGATTTTTTTGTTTGCACAAAAACGTGCTCTGTTATTCTAATAAATGCTATTTTCTTTAATTGAAAATATTAAATTTACTTTAATGAAATTTGCTTAATGCATTGTTGATTTTATAAATCGACAGCGAACACCGCGAAATCGTATTTTTTGGTAGGTATAAGTGACATTTTAATTTTTCATCGCAACAAATTAATAAAATAGTTGCACGTGATATTTATTTGGAAAATACGTAAAAAGTTACAGTTCGATTGATTTAATAATTTCGTGGTCGTTCTCATTAAAAATAGTGCTTAACAAGCATTTTACAAGTATGTAAACGACGTATAAATTGTTACGGACGTTGATGATAAAAAAATTTGGATTAAATCCACTACGATGCAAAGAAAATCAATCCGGAAGGAAATACAAAAACGTCATCAGGAAGCATTTGGAGTCTCATCGCAATAAACCTTTTCCTCTCGCGAAAACAGCGATTCCGTGAAAGCCCGGTTTAATATAACTTACAAGTGCAAAAAAGTAATAGATGAGACTGGGTTCTTAAAGTATTAAAGATATCTCAAAAGAAAGTCGAAATTTAAAGACATTTTTATACATATATGTACGTAGATAGACTGATAGAGAGAAAGAGAGAGAAAGAGAGAGAAAGAGAAATTACAGTGTCCTCTCCTCTTCACGCAAAGACAAACGTAGCGAATGTCGCTGATCCGGCGTTGGCAGTATAGTTGCACGCCCCACGTCGCCTATCCACTGGAATCTAGGTTATGAGTGCTAGGCCAAGCCGCGGGGGAAAATCGAACGGGGAAGGTTGAATAGGGAAACTCGCGCGTGAGAGAAAGAGAGACGGAGAAGGAAGGTATATAGAGAGACTCTTCATGTGAATATAAGAGATTTTTGTCGTGTGACCGAGGAGAGAATGTTGGGAATGTATGCGCGAGCTTTTGCCTTCGGCCGTATACCTTTTATTATGTCTCCCGCTTTTCTTTTCCCTCTCATACGAAGATTTTTGGGTTGATAAATTACGGGAAGGGTTGTGACGTATACAACTACATATAATTATATTATTTCATAAATACGTAATTTTATATAAGAGGATATAGGTCATCAAAATAGATTTCTTAGAAAGATCAATGAACTATATATAAATGTAAATATCCACAAGAATATTGTCAGCTGAAATTGACTAACATGTAAATTCTTAGAATTATAGCGTGTCACGAGTTAAAGCGCAAATTTAGAAATATAAAAATGCAATTGCAGTTATATTAAAAATAAATATTTTATAATTAAATGAATAATTAATTGTAAATAGAATATTATTATACAATAAAATAAATACAAATATTCAATTTAAAATGTATAAAAAAGAATTTAATTTTTAATTTTACGGCAAAACAGAAATTAATTACAAAAATTATATGTTTATGCAAAATCAGTATGCGAAGATATTTGTACATTTAAAAATAATAAAAATTATAATATATTTAATTTTGTAATTGTGTAAAAGACAAAGTGAAATTTATAAGTAGAATAAAAAACGATTGTAAGTTTAAAAAATGAATTTAAGATTATTTTTAAATGTAGAAATAATTGAGGTTATAGAATTAATAAAAAAAATTATAAAATAAAAGTAATTACAAAAATGCATAGGATATGAAAATAAATATGCAATTATTTCTTGTAAATAATTAGAATTTTAGATAATATTACATGTATATAGAAACAAGAAAGAAAATATGATTTAAAATAAAAAATCAAAATACGAAATTAATGTAAAATATGACGAAAAATGTTTAAAAAGGATTTGTACTAATGAGGTAAAGATAGTATATAAAGGACGGAAATTTATATACAATATTCATTGATTGATAAGCCTTCGTAGCATTTACATTAGATTTCATAGTTTTATTAGTACAAGTCCTTTTATTATAAGGATTTGTAATGAAATTAAATAAATAAATATTGTAAATATATATATAAAATTTATAGTTATTCATTTAAGTATTATTAAATCACACACTACCATTTCTATGGCCCAATGCGCGGTGATAGAAATGTGTATAATACATACAAAATATATATAATTAATATACTCAAATACACACTCCAGTTATAATAGCCAATGTGTGCTAATATAATGTGTTTCAATTTACACATAAAACCCGGATTAATAAGTCTGCAACAAGATTTAGATGCAAAGATGGTTTCGCACCTAACTTACATCTAATCTAATAACAAGCAGCAAAATCTATAGTAACGGTAAAACCCAAAGAAAGGTTGGCACGTCACAAAATGGCGCTCGGACAGGGACTGATAAAAATCAAATTACATATAAATATATATTGTAAAATAAAAATTTTGTAAAAATTGAGTACACATGCTTAGATAAATTTTATTTTACACGTACAAAATTTTCTACTGTAATTTAGAAGTAGAATTACGTATTTGCATTTAATTATAGGATATAGCAATATTAATAGTAAAAATTAAACAAATCTAAAAGAGTTACAATGATCAATCGATATGATTCATCAATTTTTGACAATAATTTGTACGCGTTAACATATCAATTAAATGATTTAGTATTGGAAAACGCGGAAAAAATTGAAGATCAAGAATCATTATTATTAAAATATAAAGAAGGATTAGAATTTATTGCTGGAAGTTATGATAAATTAGTTAAAAAGGTACACATTTTGGAAAATCATTTAGAATCAATCAAAGATAAAAATGATCTTTTAGAAAAACAAAATAGATTTCTAAAACATGAATTAACAAGTTTTCGAGAAATAACGGAACAAAATATTCAATTCATTCAAGGAAAACATGTACAATTAGCAACCAGAGTTGTATTAATTGAAAGTTATATAAAAAATAATTTAACTAAAAAATTCGAAAATTTAAAAATAAAATAATATAAATAAATTAAAATTCAAATGAAAACTTAAACTAAGAAAATTTAAGATAATTAATTTTCGCGCGTTTGTCTAAGAGTTTAGCAGCGTAGGATATTGAATTTATAGAAAAATAGTGATTACGACTATGCGACCGCGCTCTCTGTCAATATACCGAGAGTCAAATGTTTCTCACTCGCACTAATAGCTTATATATAGGTGATACATATGGTAATTATTATATGGATAGTATATATATAAGTTATAAAAATATTATATAAAAATTCTATTAAATATTAATATTTTAAAACTTGTTTGTTAATATATAGATATTAAATTTATATTATATAGATTTTTCAAAATGGCAAAAAGAAAATCAAGTATATATTTGTTAAATATGCAAAATTCTTTTAATAATGAAGAAACAACTGAAATCGATAAAAAACGTAATGCTTGGGAGGAGGCTGTTACAGAAGAATTAAAGTTAATAGATGAAAAACAAACAGAAATTGAATTAAATCAAAATAAAAATATAGATGTAATTGATAATTATAGAAAAGAATGTAATGAAAATATTAATCTATTGAATCAAAAATTAATAGAACAAAATGAAGTGTTATCTGATAATTTAAAAATGGTGAATAATGAAGTTAAAAAATTGAGAATAGAAAATAATGAATTAAAAGTATTAGTTTTAAATGATGATTTATATTTAGAATTAAAAAATTATTTTTCAAATAAAATAAAAGAAATGGAATTGGAATATGATAAGAGAATACAAAATCTTGAAAAATCTTTTAAAGAATCAAATGAAAAAGTAATTGAATATAATCAAACATTTAATTCTACTGAATCAATGCCTAAAATTAAAATTGATTTACCAAAGTTTTCGGGACAGCCTTATGAACGACCAATGCGTTTTTTAATCGATTTAGAAAAATATGTTAATAACTATAATTTAAATTTTAATGAAATATGTGCTAGCATATCACAATCATTAACTGATTCAGCAAAAGAATGGTGGTATATACAAGAATCAGAAATAGAAACATTTAATCAATTTATTAAAGTGTTTAAAGATAGATATTGGAATCAAACTTTACAAAGATCGGCAAAAAGAAAGGTAGAATTTGGTCAATATAATGAATATAATAAATGGTCAAGAGTAGAATATGCTACTTATATATTTGGTTTAATAAAAGAATTAGATATGGATTTTTCTGAAACAGAAATAGTAAATAAAATTAGTGAACATTTTGAAAAATCAATACGATATGCAATTTTGGGACAACAAGTAAAAAATAAAAGTCATTTATTTAAAATACTAGCGGATTTTGACGCAGATAAAATTCGTGAAAAGAAAAATGATAATTTTCAAAAGAAAATTGAACAACCAAGTAGATATAATGAAAATGATAAATATAAAGAAAAATATAAACAAAAAGAAAATTTTGAAAGATATAATAAACAAAATAGATCTTGGGAAAATAAAAGAAACTCAACCGAGATAAATGCTATTGAAACGGTTAAACCAATAAAAAAAATAATTAAACCAATATATGAGAAAAAATATGAAAATGATTATAATAATATAGATATACTAGACGTAAGTTTAAAAAATGATTCAAGCATACAAATCCATAAAACCGATTCGGGAAACTAAAAAGAGTTGTATTTTGTAACTCGGATAAGGAAAAAACACAAAATACAACTGAAAAAATTCAAGAACCTAAAAACATTGAAATAAATACAATATTTCAAGATCCTCGTGAAGATTTAATTTATGATATTGAACCAAATAATGAAAATGTTAAAAATGAAAAAATAATTGAGAAATGCCCTGAAATAAATATAAAAATTGAAGGAATAGAAATAAATGCCTTAATAGATACTGGGAGTGAAATAACTTGCATATCAGAAGAATTTTATAATAAAAATAAAAATCAATTCAAGAATAAACCTACATTACCAATATCAGGAAAAATTATTAAAGGTGCAACGGGTTTAAAATCAACACGAATTAAGCAACAAGTTTTACTTAAAACAAATATAGGTGGATTAATGGAAAATTTAACATTTATAGTAATACCAAAATTAATAAGATCTTGTATATTAGGTTATGATTCTCAAAAAATTTTAAAAATGTTAATTGATACGGTTAATAATGAAATTATATACGAAGTTGGGGAAAAGATCGGTAATATAAAATTTAATGAAATACAAATAAGCTCAAAAGAGTATGAAACTATGTCAATTGAATTTGAGGATGATCTAGAAAATAAAGATTTAGAATTCAATTGGAACAATAAATCGTCTAATTTAGACTATGATTATGATATATCCGAAAAGGAAATCAATGATCAAATAAATTCTAGTGTAATTTTAAATAATACACAGAAAAATAAATTAAAAAACTTAATATATAAATATAAAACCGTATTCCAAAGAACCCCAGGACAACTTCTAGATTTCAAGTATCAATTAAAATTACGTAATGAAATAACATATTATTCAAAACCATATCCTATACCTATAGCATATCGTGAAAGAGTGAAAAAGGAAGTAGAAAAAATGTTAGATTTCGGTATTATTCGACGATCTACAAGCCCATATATAAATCCTTGTGTAATTGTACCTAAAAAAGACGGATCAATAAGAATATGTTTGGATGCAAGAAAATTAAATAATAAACTCGTAGATGATTATGAATCTCTACCTGGAGTAGAAGAGATATTTATTCAATGTAAAAATCGGGATTTTATGTCTAATTTTGATTTATCAAATAGTTTTTGGCAAATCGCGCTAACGGAAGAAAGTAAAAAATATACTGCTTTTATTTGCGATAATAAAGTTTATGAATTTAATGTCGTACCATTTGGTATAAAAATAAGTAGTGCAGCATTATTAAGAGGTCTTGATATAGCTATACACGATTTAGATTTTATATTATCATTTGTAGATGATATATTTATAATGTCAAAAGATTTTGAAGATCATTTACGACATTTAGATATATTTTTTAATAGATTAGAAAAATGTAATTTAAGATTAAATTTTGCGAAATCAAATATAGTTAAACAAGAAATTAAATTTTTAGGTAATATAATAACCAGTAAAGGGATTAAATTAAATCCAGACAAAATTAAAACTATAAAAAATTTTAAAGAGCCAAGAAATGTTAAAGAATTACAAAGTTTCTTAGGGTTTCTAAATTATTACACAAAATTTGCAAAAAATTATTCAAAAGAAACTATTCCACTTCTCAAACTACTAAAAAAGGATATAAGATATGATTGGAAGGAAGAGCAACAAAAAGCTTTCGATAAAATAAAAGAATTATTTGACGATAAGATAATATTAAATTTCGTAAATCCGAAAAAACCGTATATATTAACTACGGATGCAAGTGATTACGCGATTGCCGGAATTTTATCACAATTAGATGAAGAAGGTGAAGAACGAATAGTAACATATATTAGTCGTACATTAAAAGGTAGTGAAGTAAATTATTTTACAACAGAAAAAGAAATGTTAGCAATAGTCTGGGCATTACATAAATTGGATACGTATTTAAGGGGCGCGTCTAAGATTATAGTTAGAACAGATCATGAAGCTTTATCATTCTTGCAAAATTGTAAATTTACAAATTCACGTTTAAGAAGATGGAATTTATCAATTCAAGATTTAAATATAATACCAGAATATTTACCTGGACATAAAAATAAAGCAGCTGATTATTTAAGTCGGTTAAATATAAATGAATCAAACGATTTAAAAGATACAGAAATAATAATTGCAACTATAATAAAAAAATCTATAGATAAAGAATTAATTGATAGTTTTAAAAATTTGAAAAAATTACAAAGATCGGATGAATATATTAATAAAATAATAAATGAAATAGAATCAAAAAATTCTAAAAAATATGTTATATCAAATGAATATGTTTGTAAAATATCACGAAATAATTTGAAAATTATAATTCCAGAAAAAATAATGAAAAGATTTATAATTTTATTACATGAATTTTATGGTCATGTAGGACCAAGAAAAATATATAAAATGGTTTTAGAATTTTTTTATGTTCCAAAATTAAGAAAAAAAGTTAGTGAATACATAAAACCGTGTGATATATGTCAAAAAAGTAAATATTCTACGATTAAGTATCACTCTAAATTTCAACCAATTCTTGTTGAAAATCCTGGTGAGATATTATCGATTGATTTTTACGGACCTTTACCTACTTCTATAGGGGGGGTAAAATATATTTTATCAACGATAGATGTATTTAGTAAATATGTTGCATTATATCCGTTGAAAAAAGCAAATACGTTATCCGTAATTAGAAAAATAGATCAATATATTGAAAAATTTATGAAACCTAAGGCTATTTTATCAGATCATGGTACTCAATTTACAAGTAATAAATGGATAGATTATTTAACAAAAAATGATATAAAACCTATGTTTTCTTCAATAAGACATCCTCAAAGTAATATTATTGAAAGGGTTCATCGTGAAATAGGGAGAATTTACCGTACTATTTTGAAAAAACACACTGGATGGGCAAAAGAAATAGATTATGTACAAAAAATAATAAATGAAACAATACATGAGACAACTGGTTATACACCGATAGAATTATTTTTAAATAAGAAACCAATTCGTGTATGGGATAAATATATAAACTTACAAAATAATGAATTAACATATGAAGAAAAACTAAATAATGCAAGAAAACATATGCATAATTTTTTAATTAATAGAGCAAAGAATAAGAATAAAAATAAGAAACATTATGAATTCAAAATAAATGATCATGTATTAATTAAAACATTAAATATATCAGAAAATGAAAATAAAATTACTGCAAAATTTATGCCTGTTGCGCAAGGTCCGTATATTATAGCGAAAAAACTAGGATATGATACATATTTATTAGTAGATCCCATAACAAAAATTGAAAGAGGAAAATTTCATGTATCAAATATGAAAATATATTATAGAGATTAATTTTTTTGTAAAGTTAACAATATTTTTGTGGATAAAGAAAAGAAAACAAAAATTTTTTATAAATAAAATAGAATTAAATTTGAAACATTTTTATATAAAAATAGGATTTTAAAATATATATTCCAAGAAAAATTAATATATATATATAACCATTATTATAAGTTAAATCAAAACTAAATAACGAAGATTTCTGGAAATTGGGTATCAAAACAAATAATTTCTAAGAATATTGTTCAAAAGAGAAAGGTGCAAAGTTTTGCAAAACAAGTATAAATAAGACTCAAAACTTAAGTTTAACTAGTAATCATGGATAAATCGACACAGATACAAAATTTCGGTACATGTTGTACCCAAGTACAAACTGGCGAAAAGGCCATTCATTTTCCACCCCGATTACACTGGGTAGGAAAAAAGACGGCCAGCGAGGAAGGTTTTCACCGAGAAGATGAGGGGTCATTTTACCGTCCAGGGGTATACACCCAAACTTTAAAGGTACAAAAGAATAACAAATGGACACAGACAAAACCTAAGGACAGGACGGACCCTAAATTAAAAACTATCACAGCTCGTCTTCCGGTGAGAACAACTCGTTCCACCAAACCAGCGGTGGAGGAATATGTGCCGGAACCCTTAGGTATATATATATATATACATATAGATTGAGATAGAGGTCTAATAAATGATGTCTATCAAATTATCTAATAAAAGAAAAAATATTTTTTTAGCAAAAAAGAGGAAAGGAGAATGGACGCCACTCCAAGAGAAATTTAACAAATTAATAAATGAGGCAGAAAAAGAAATAAACAAAAAGAAAAAAGAAATAGAATTTATAAAAAAAAATATACAAAAATAAATAAAACTAAATTGAAAACAAAGAAAAAAAAAATGTTATTATTCAGTAGAAATAGAAACTACCTATAAGAAATTATGTATGATTGAGACAGCTGTCTATTGTATGATAACTGTCAAATGATCAACATAATATTTATAAATTGTGTGAAGTAATAAAAATATAAAATAAAATAATAATGCTTATAATATATTAAATAATATTAAAATTTAGTTAAATTTAAATATTATTTAAGGGGGGGTAATGTGACGTATACAACTACATATAATTATATTATTTCATAAATACGTAATTTTATATAAGAGGATATAGGTCATCAAAATAGATTTCTTAGAAAGATCAATGAACTATATATAAATGTAAATATCCACAAGAATATTGTCAGCTGAAATTGACTAACATGTAAATTCTTAGAATTATAGCGTGTCACGATTTAAAGCGCAAATTTAGAAATATAAAAATGCAATTGCAGTTATATTAAAAATAAATATTTTATAATTAAATGAATAATTAATTGTAAATAGAATATTATTATACAATAAAATAAATACAAATATTCAATTTAAAATGTATAAAAAAAATTTAATTTTTAATTTTACGGCAAAACAGAAATTAATTACAAAAATTATATGTTTATGCAAAATCAGTATGCGAAGATATTTGTACATTTAAAAATAATAAAAATTATTATATTTAATTTTGTAATTGTGTAAAAGACAAAGTGAAATTTATAAGTAGAATAAAAAACGATTGTAAGTTTAAAAAATGAATTTAAGATTATTTTTAAATGTAGAAATAATTGAGGTTATAGAATTAATAAAAAAAATTATAAAATAAAAGTAATTACAAAAATGCATAGGATATGAAAATAAATATGCAATTATTTCTTGTAAATAATTAGAATTTTAGATAATATTACATGTATATAGAAAATAATATTTATAATTAAATGAATAATTAATTGTAAATAGAATATTATTATACAATAAAATAATACAAATATTCAATTTAAAATGTATAAAAAAGAATTTAATTTTAATTTTACGGCAAAACAGAAATTAATTACAAAAATTATATGTTTATGCAAAATCAGTATGCGAAGATATTTGTACATTTAAAATAATAAAAATTATAATATATTTAATTTTGTAATTGTGTAAAAGACAAAGTGAAATTTATAAGTAGAATAAAAAACGATTGTAAGTTTAAAAATGAATTTAAGATTATTTTTAAATGTAGAAATAATTGAGGTTATAGAATTAATAAAAAAATTATAAAATAAAAGTAATTACAAAAATGCATAGGATATGAAAATAAATATGCAATTATTTCTTGTAAATAATTAGAATTTTAGATAATATTACATGTATATAGAAACAAGAAAGAAAATATGATTTAAAATAAAAAATCAAAATACGAAATTAATGTAAAATATGACGAAAAATGTTTAAAAAGGATTTGTACTAATGAGGTAAAGATAGTATATAAAGGACGGAAATTTATATACAATATTCATTGATTGATAAGCCTTCGTAGCATTTACATTAGATTTCATAGTTTTATTAGTACAAGTCCTTTTATTATAAGGATTTGTAATGAAATTAAATAAATAAATATTGTAAATATATATATAAAATTTATAGTTATTCATTTAAGTATTATTAAATCACACACTACCATTTCTATGGCCCAATGCGCGGTGATAGAAATGTGTATAATACATACAAAATATATATAATTAATATACTCAAATACACACTCCAGTTATAATAGCCAATGTGTGCTAATATAATGTGTTTCAATTTACACATAAAACCCGGATTAATAAGTCTGCAACAAGATTTAGATGCAAAGATGGTTTCGCACCTAACTTACATCTAATCTAATAACAAGCAGCAAAATCTATAGTAACGGTAAAACCCAAAGAAAGGTTGGCACGTCACAGGGTCTAGGTTTATTATAGGAAAAAGGCCCTCAATTTTCAACCTTTCGCATTTATATTTCAATTTTTATTTTATACTATATATATATATATATACTCTTTAACTTCGAGTCATTGAGTTCTATAATTATAAATATAGGCCTACGGAGGCTCGGTTGGTAGAGTAGTGGACTGGTACGCGGAGGTCCCGCGGTTCGATTCCCGGACTCTGCCGATTGATACAACCACCATTGCAGGGAATGTATTTTCAAGTGCTTTCTTCTCAAAGAAATCGTACGACCTCCGTCGTTGATTAGCACCGGCTTGGGAGCAGAAAAAAAGCGACGTTAAAATAATAAAAATAATAACTATAAATATAGGTATCATTGGCACAGATATATAATTGTAACCTACGGTTCAAGTGCATAAATATTTATTTACTACATATTTAGTGGCATTTATTTATTAACATTATTTGACACTTATGTATAGAATTATTCTTAACAGTATTATTATGTTTCTATATTTTTTCGCAATGACGTACATAAAACTGCTTGTCAATAAAATTCGAAAGTTTATATTAACGCAACTTCGAAATTTCTGGTATTTTCTGCGATTTGTTGTTAGAACAAAACTTTTGTCATGCTACTTTGCATTTACATTTTCTGTCTCCAGTAATCCCACTGTACTTCAATAATTTTTGTGTTTTCCTTATGTAAGAATATATCATTCTTTTCTTTAAGATTGTAACCATTTCTTACGATATAAAAATCCGTTTCTATTAGAGAGAAGAAAAATTTATTAATTGATTAACATTTAAGTTGATTCAATTTTCATTTAAACTTAATTTAGTTAACAAACACCTAAGTAAGTATTTATTTGAAAAACCTTTTAAAACTATTTTATAACTACTTAGTAATGTCTATAATATATCCTCGCACGGAAGAACAACGCCAAACACCAAAAAAATTCTATTTTAAAGAAAATCTTGCTTTATAAATAAACTGTCGTTTAAAATTACTGCACTTTAACATAAAAATAACCCTTCTCCTTAATTATGTATACTTTTAAGAGGCTATACAATGAGACATAACAAATTAGCATATTTTACGTATAACAATTTTCTATTGTTCACGATAATTAATTATATGCTAATAGCTAATAAATATTTACATTTAATATGCGGTAATGTTAGAAAATTAGAAAGCTTCTCTATACGAACTAAGATTTTTGAAAATTTAACACATCACCTTGTACACACATTATCGTGTACATTACCAAAATAGAAAAAAAAACTACGTTCAAAGGCGTGCTATAAAAACAAAAGAATTTCATCTCGGCCTAAAAAAAAAAGAAAAAGATTTTTTCCGGCGTTTAGTAGTGACCTTTAGAGAGAAACTCGCTCGTTACTACTGACAGAAGCTTGCAAAAAATAGAGTGAAAAAAGGGAGTAGCTTTCTATGTATGTATAATACATACCTATAAAGAACTGACTTTTCTTCGGTTTTTCTATTTTCGGCGCTCGTCTTTAGAGTAGTTCGTCTTTAAAAAAAAGAAAAGAGGGGAATGACGAGCGTCAAGCGATGCTTTAACGCTGAAAAATCGTGCCCGGGCTTGAATTATTAATTGCCGAGCGTACTTCTAGTCTGCGGTACGCGATTTTCTTCTCACGCTTCCTCTCTCTCTCTCTCTCTCTCTTATTCTTGTGATTTTTCGAGCAGTTATTTTCGGGGTTTCCATCGGTTTTTTTTCGAGGGCATACAGAAAAAGTCGAGTCACGTCGATGAAACGTTTATTACTGCGATCGAACTTTTATGATTGGAGGATTGATTTATTTGGTTTCTTGAATGGTCCCTTCTCTTTTTCTCGGAGTTAAAAAAAATAGAGAAAGGATTCTCTTCTACGCAAGCGTATTATGAAAATACTTGGAGGGATGAAGATGAATGTATTTTTCGCGAGTTATCTGTTGCGCTTGAGTCGTCTGCACTGGTTGAATATATGGAAATATCTAATATATTGCGTGTGTAAGTGTACATTTTTTGTAGGCGATTTTGAAAACGACGAATTGGAAACTTAGTGGCAAATTCAAATTTGCGTATTATTTTGTATGTTTATGAAAAGTTTTTTATTTTTTGATTGCGTTGGAAAGCTGTTTTAATACAATGTCGAAATAATGAATTTTAACTGAATCGTATTTTTTTAATAAAAAACTTTAAAAGTATTTGTACCGATAGTTTAATCTTCAAAACTATGTATACATAATTTTTTTCCTTATTTTAATAAACATTGATATAATCGTTATATATAAATGTACATCGATAAATAAAAAAAATTAATATTAAAATGCCACATTCATATCTCCGAATGACATGAAAATTAAAAATGATCTTCAATCAAATTCGAAATGCAATATAAGTATACATTTTATAAGTGATTGCAAAATATAAATGAAATTATAAATGAAAACAAAATATACAGTTCCATATAAAATATTCGTATACAGCTTATTTATTCAAACAATCATAGTTTGTACGTTCTGGGTTAAACGTATATTAGAATATATATATATGTTTCAGTAATAAATGTTAAAAATCTATTGTAATTTGGTAGAATTTAAATTATTATATACATTTTAAATATTCAAATAAACACACAATAAAATAATTTGAAAATTAGTATATTTGGCTTTATTGTTTTATTCGATTAGGTTTAGCTTATACCCATTTCAAAATTAATCACATTTCTCGGAATGCAGAGGATAGCACAAAACGTCAAGACGCATTGGTCCATTAGTTGCGTCCGAGTAGAAATCAAATAAGCGATATCCTATTACCAAGAGACGCACAAGAAAATTATATCGCGACCTTTAGAAGGAAATCTAATTTTCACATTTTCTTCCAGTTCGACTATAATCTTACCTCAACGCCTTAATTCATCTCTCTCTAAACTCAATATAATATTTAATAAAACGAAGGATAGAAAAGAACAAACACCGAATATTTGTAAACTATAGGTTCATCGTTGAATGGATTCGTTTAATTATCGAGAATTAATAACGATGACGTAAAATTTATTGAAATGTCGGGATCTTTACGGGTTATATAAAAGAATAAATCAATAACTAGTCGAAACAATATATTTTTTTTTATAACGTAGCCAATAAACTCGTTCAAAAGTACAGACATCGCAATTCAAATTCCGAGCTACATTTAACTTTGAGAGAAAAAGGAAATATCCCTCGTTATACGGTGAGTAAACGTCAAATCCAGCTCTGGTAACTTTTACCGCGCATAACCAAGAAAAACACCCAACGAACATTCCAATAATTTTTTTTAAACGCCTAGCTCGCGTTATAACCCGAGCAAGCTTGCGGAGCTTCGAAAAGTTAACGACCAAATCGAAGTCGCGACGCTTGATCCCTTTATCGATATGGGCTTTCGCGCTTTTATTATAACTGCAAGCTTTTGCCCACTTGGAATAAAGGCTGACGGTATTTTTTTTTAGCGACAGGTATTCGTTTTTAACTCTTATGGTGATCATTTCTGGGTTATTTTGCTTCCCCTACCCTAGGAATTGGATGTAATGTGTGGTTCATATTTCCATTCATTACTTTAACAGTAGCAGTTGTGGTTATAATTATATATTTTTTATTCATTTGAAATATTCTATAGAATAATATTGAGTGAAAGTGTGATACATGTGAATAGTACCTTTTCAGTATAAAAAATTGAATAAATTTAATCAATCCTTTGATTTTTATTTGTACGGTAAAAATTTCAGTAAATAAATTGTATAATCGAATACTTTTTTTTGTTTCTGTTACAGGTGAGGACTTTTGGCGCAATTCTTCGTTCAGCCGATATTTAAAAATGAATGTAAGTGAATTCGTGTATACCGTTGAATGCAAGCAAAAAAAAAGACAAAAATATCGAGAAAAAGTCAAATATTTGCGAATTTGGGGTTTGCCCACAGTGTTCAAAAATAAAAAATATTTTCATTTTTCAATTTCGCTTTTTCCAAAAGTGATTCTATCTACTTTTAAACGTAATTAAAACGCACGCGATTGAATACAAAAAAATCCATTCGTCAAAAGACCAAAATTCTTTTTATTTTATATATTACATAATCCTCGAAAGCAAATATTATCTCTACGGAGTTATTATAGTTACTCTCAATCAACCGTAATAAAAAAAGGAGGAATGACGAAGAAAGTTTCGCGAAAAAAAGGATGTCGCTATCGTGAAATAGGCTGAGCAAAATAAAAGGGTTTGAAGGAAAACTCGCGTCTCCGGTGGATAATAACCGTAAAAACAGGATGGTCTGTATTTATAGCTCATAACGGACATGGTGAGCTTTTATAAACAGCCGGTAAGAGAGAAATCGCTCACGCGTAGGTTCTCATAAAACGTGTAATAGATGCAAGCACATTGATGTATACTATTATGTGGTATACACGTACACGTCTCATTTATTCCCATTAAGTGATTCTCGTTTTAAAATTAATTGAGTGACAAATCGATGAGGGTGGGAAGAAGGTAATGCTTATATTATTTGGCTTACGGTCTGATGATTTAGCGATACGGTTAGTCGTTTACAATGTTAATTCCTTGGGGAGGTTGCGCAATGTTTGTATTACTGCTTACCTTTATTTGTTTGGCTGGTAAATATTTTGATACCCTTATTTAGATTGTATAACCAGAATTTAAATTTGACTCAAGAGTATCAACTGTTATTCTTTTTATTCTTAGTATTGGCACGGAGAAGTAGTTACGTCGAGATTATTTTGTATGCACATGAGTATTATACAATAATGATGTAAAGTTAATCAAAACAGCAATTAGGTTATAATTATGAGAAAGGGTGCTTTTTCGTATTACCATAAAATTACGATAAAGCTAATCTATTTATGTTTAAACATTAATTTCACACGGGAAAGGGAAATGCACGAAGGATAATATAAAATAGTCGTGTTGCAGTGTAGAAGATACACACTTAACGTTACTGTATTTTGTAACTTTTTTTTACTGTAATTTATTAGGTAATTACAAAATTCCACACACGCCTTGTAGCTACGGCTTAAATACACCAAATCCATCAAGTTCAAAGTAATAAAAAAAAATAAATAAACTAATTCCCATACGTACTATACACACTCTTAATCCCAAGCCAAGAGAAAGTTTATTACCGTGGAGCTCTTCGAAATATCATGGGAATGAAAAAAAAATTTGTTAATAAAAGTTACTTAAACTTTTGCTTAAAGTTCGCATAATAAAATGATAAGAATTAAGTAAATAGTTATTATATATGTACATAGGTGTGTTGGTATAGTCGAGCTTACTTATTAAAAAAGCTTTCGAGCGTGGGTGAGAATTCGACGCTTCGCATCGTCTCAATTTACGTCTCAATTTCGCGGTACCACCTATACCGGAACGCTGACATACGCCGAGAATTTTCGGGTGCCACACGCGCTTCAGTAACGAGGGGGGAGGAGGCGAATGTCGCGCGGAATTGCGGTTAATGCGGCCCAGAAGCTTTCGCTTAGCATGCGCGACGCTTCTAGTACGATGACACAGAGTCAAGGAACTCTCTTGATGCGTTGCTTCCTCTCCTGCTCTTCTCAAGGTGGTACACTTATGACATTACTTGACGTTATAAATACATATATGTATGCGCACATGTATATGTACGTGTATGCGTGTGTGCGTAGGTTAGATTGCCATTTTTCTTTAAATTGTTCAGTCAGGCGTCGTTGATTTGTTCATTATATTAAGAAAATATATTTATTATTTAATAAATGTATTCTCATTGTGATGAACTATTTGTACTTATTTAAAATTATGTTCTATTTAAATTCCTGAAAACATTTATACTATTTACTGGAATATTAATATATCTTGTTTTTACTCTGCGTGAATAATGTTTCCTTTATTTTCTATCTTTATATACATTTGTAGTACAACTTTCTACCATTCAAAATTTACTTTAATTTAATATTGGAAAACTAATCTGCAAAGAGTCGATACAAAGTTACCTCTAAACATTTCTGAATGGCTATTTTATGGATCGAAATTTTCTCTTGAAAAATTCAAACGATGTATGTATATATGTATATATAAATATAGTACTTTAAGACATGATTTTTTCTGCGTTATGGTGCATAAATCGTAAAAAGCTCTTTTGTAGCTGTATCAGGTATGAAATTTTTCCTTTTAACTGCACGTTCTTAGCTATACTCTTTTTATCAACTGAACCGGTAACTTTCACCTTTTAAACTTAAAGTTAAAAGTATTCTAAATTAAGCTCAGGCTTTAAAATAGTGTTTCCTTCGATATAGGAGCAATCGATCTCATAGAAATTGTGACATTGACAATTCACAAACTATAGGAGCTTTTATGTAGGTATAATAGATATATTAGACGTATATTTTCTAAAAATTGTAAAATTGTATAAAGTAAGGTCGAGAAAAAATAAAAAAATATTTTTCAATAAAACTGTTTGGAAAATTCTAACAAGATAAAATCGTTTTGACCAAAATTATGCAGTTAAATGAGTGTTAAAATGCTCTTTTGCTTCTCATAAATTTTTGGATTCATTTGAAAAGACGTATTATAATTTCATATAAACCCTTCTTAAAATATTTATTTTATTGTATTGTGTATTTGAGAATATAACAAATAAAATTTTTTAAATGATATTCACGATAGAACATTTAAACTGCTTTGAAAATTTCGTTTAAAAACTTGCTTTATAGAAGTTTTCGAGGTCGCTGATAATGTGTCTAAAGTTTGAATTTCATAATTCAAAATGGTGCATTCGCTATACACGACTAAAAAGTTGAGATTTTCTACTATTCAAGTAAAATATTATTTAAAGATATGCATGAATGTGTAACGATCTATAGCTACGTAGTAATATAGTCTGCAATCATATATATTCAAAAAATTCCTTATCTTCGTTGGAGAAGAATATCGGAATCAAAAAAACATTTGTCTTCTCTAAAATGAATCTAACCAGTTCACCTTGGTTTTCCTCGCAACAATTCCCAAAAGAATCATCTAACTGGCGCAAATCATAAAAAATAAACCTAAAACTATAGTTTGTTCTAGATTTCTCAGAATCCAGAGTGAAGAAACAGCCGGGTTAAGCATCAAAATAAAAATTTCAGTTGAAATTCTATTCGCGTTGCTAGGATTCATCATTTTTATCTCAAGATGTACACGAAAATAGATAAAAAGTATAAAAATATAGATATAATTATATCTATCGCGTGTACTTCTTCCTCGTATGCTTAAAGGACCAATTATTTATGGATCTGCTGACCCTTTTAAAGTTGTAAAGCACCAACGGTGAATAGCCCGAACTACCTGCGTTTATTATCCTCGTTTTCGTAACACAGCTGCTCTCGTACATTTCTCTTTCTGTTTCGCGTTCGTTATATGTATAGGTGCATGTTTATATAGACATACCGATGTACGTGTGCGTCTACCGTATATTCATTAGGATCGCGTTCGTTACTGACCAGGGAATTCTGACCAGTGGGTCAAGTTCAATTTACGTCGATGACGTATCGAGAGTTTTATTCTGCTCACAGCTTGTGCTTATTTTCCAGGATTAAAATCGATTAATTTATTTTGATTTTACTACTTATAACATCCGATGAGTATATTTGTTTACATTTTTTATCAGTATATTGGTGTTTTTTTTAAAGTATCGTATTGTTCAAAATATTGCAGGATTTTCTTTAAATAATATACGCGCAAGTAGTAAATCTTCTATTTGGTCAGACGTGATCACAAATGCTAATATATGATATTTCTTGTCATGTTTCTTATCATAAATTCTACTATTAACTTTACTAAATGATACTACGTGCGATCTTTTTATATATTGTTTACTACAGCAATATTTATATTGAAAATGTTAAATAATCCGTTTTTACATAGTTATACGCACGTATGCAAGTATTTTCTTTTAATACTCGGATTAAAGCATTATTCCGTTGTAAATTAATATTTCGTACGTTAATCTACATTAGTTATACCATTACAAGATTCTTGCAATTTTCGCAAAATGCTGTACAATTGGAAGTAATAATTTCGGGAAAATTAAAAAAAAAAGAGAGAATGATGGAAGATTAGAGGAAACACGTTTAAATTTGAAACTAGTTAAACAAAAGACATTAATCCACTGCAAAGTTGTAGAGCTTAAAAGATGAGCAAGATAAATTCACTGAGTATCATAACAAATTTTCTTCTGCTTTCCTACAGTTTTAACATATACTTTTATTCATTTAATAATCTTCGCAGCTTTTCAACGAATTAAAATTGTGAACATTAAATCACTTTTTATTCTTGACAGCTTTTTATAAATATTTGCATTTTTTTTCAATTAATTACACTATATTCATTTATTAACATACAATAATCTTGTTTACAGTAAAAGAGTAACGCACGTGTTTTTGTCTTAATATAATCGTCTTTTATTTATGGTCAAGTTAAATAATATACCATAGACTAACGCGTAAATCGATTCGTCAAATATTTATCAAGGATGGACGAATGAGGTACAGTTATGGTCATAAAAGGATGATACTATTACAACCCGGTACAGCGTAATTATGGATTCATTGGTAAAATGAAGTGCCTATTGAGTAATGTTGCACCCGATATACATTTCGTTAACACGTTTCACTCTCTCTTGGTGTAATCAAGAATACAAGGATGACCCGTCCGTGAAATTTATTACTTTTGAATAAATGTACATACGCACTGTCCTTTGTACAATAATTAATTAAATATAATAATTTTTTATGTATACATTAGACTATTCGAAATAATTATAATGAAATTTTACAAGTACACCGTAATGTGTAAACTATATGAAGCTCTTGAGGGGATGTTATTAATATTATAGTATCATAAACTAGCAGCAATATCACTTTATTAATAATTCACGAGCATCGTGTGAATTTTGGCAAATAATATATAGCATTGCTATGTGTGAGTGTGACTGTACGTGAGTGTGTTTTAGTAAATAACTATAATTAATGAAAGATGTCGCTTAATCAATTTTGATAATTACGTTTGGTCAACAATTTAAAAAGGAGGTAATTAATGTTGAATCAGTAGCAACTGCATAGTTTACATTACACAAACCGAATGTACACGAACTAAAATCAAACTATAGTGACACATACTTACGCATATTATTGTTATAAATAATAAATGTTATAGTAACAGGATTTTTGGCAATTTAAATAGATAATTCAAGATTATTAATTAGACAATTACATCGGATCCTCAGGTATAATCTACGTATTGAGTGATCGACACTAGCCTATCAAAATAAATTACAAACACACACGCAATCACATACATAAAGTTTCAACACATTTACGTACCACTCGAAATATTCCAACGATGGTACTACTTACGTAATCAGCGATTGCATTTATAGCCGTCGACCCGATAAGACATCGAGCACCTCGATAAATCAGCGCTATTTCGACCCGCCACGCGCTCACTAACGTACTCACAAAGACAAACGTTCATGTATATATATTGTGTGTGAGTGTGCATGTACACACACACATATATATATATATATATATATATATATATATATATACACACACACACATACATACATACACACATGCACACTCACTCACACGTACGCAAGGTATATACATTGAATTCACGGTTCGTATAATACTGACCTCCATTATATCGCACCTAACTTGATACGTATTCTCGTGCGAGTAATTCATCGGTAATCGAACATTTTTCGGAGGGTTATATATAAAAAGAATATACATATATACATATATATGTTTATATATATGTAAATGTAAAAGGGAGAAATGGAGTTCAAAGGAGTGAGAGAGAGAGAGAGAGAGAGAGAGATAGTTTGTCGGGGTTGTATGACCAAAGGAGGGCTCGCTAATTAATGAGCAACCATGGAGCGCATCAGGGCCGTTCTGTCTTCTGACTCTTGACAGTGTCTCGGCTTGTCTCCAGGGACAAGTGAACTGAGAGAAAGAGAGAGGGTTGGGGCGGAGGGGAAGAGAGAGAGAGAGAAGGAGAAAGAGAGAGGGAGAGAGAGTAGTGGAGAATTAGGTAGAGCAAGTATCACTGACTGTTAGTTAAGATAAAGGGGGGAAGGAGAGAAGTAGAACTAGTCATGTAGGGAATGGGAAGTGGTTATAAATAACTGTGAGACGAGTAACGCAAAATAATGTTTCGGATTAATTTTAATGATTATTTTTATTTAATATTGATACATGTATTCTCATTATTTATGCCGTTTTTGTAATTTACGATTATACATGCTAATCACTTTTTTACGAAATATTCGTTTAAACTATTTAAATTTTGTATTTCCTCTTTTGTAATATAAAAGTATTGGTTAATATTATACATCACTCTACAGACGGTAATATTTTAAAATGTAAGTCTTTTATGAAATAAAAAAATTGTATGCTATTTAAATGACGCTGTCATGATTTACTCAAAATTATTATTTTTCTTTTCTTACACTTTTACAAACGTTTCCATTTATTATTTCAGAAAATTATTGCTTATTAAAGCATACGTTATAATGACATTCATTTATATTTTTCTCCTAGTTGAAAAAGGTAAATTGTATTATTCGTATAATAGTTTTCAAAAATAATGTAAAATTGACTGAAATCAGTATACTTGCCAATATAAATGTAAAAATTACAGTTTTTCTATGTTACCTATAAAAAAATTGATTATGATTTATTTATACATCTTATCTCAAAATTCAACTGTTAGAAAGACATTATATATGCTATTTAACAGCCTTAATCGCGGTTAGTACTTGGATGGATAATCAGTACCGTTGTTACTCGATGGGTCGACTATTTTTTACTTACATTCCACTTCGTAAACGGGAGGCATGATTCATTTGACTTTGCAATTGAAGTTTACGCAATGTGACCTTAACACTCAAACCGATTGTTTTAATACATTTGCCGAATCGAAAACTTTTCGAAAATCCATTTATCCTACAGATATTTTACCTCCTCCTCACGCTATTCGGGCAAATGCCAACGGTAAGCAAAAAAGGGGGTAACGTATAGAATTCGTAATATACGAAATACCTATAAAGCCTTAAAAACGAATATTTATGTGTAAACAACCAAAAAATAATCTAAAAATAAAGAAAAGCAAAAAATAAGATATTATTCTTTATTGAAGTATCAATTAGTATCACTGAATACTTAGCACTAATTAGTCTTGAAGCATTCTTGTCTCAGTATAGTAGTTAGTACGAATGAGAGTAGTTCTTAATTATTTTCTTCTTATTAGAACGGAAGCATGTTGACACTTTAATTTAGAATTTTCTTTTTCCACATTTTAATTGCAAAAAATAAAGATTTCTTTTCAGTAAATTATTATTTATTCATAGTATATTATTTTGAAGTAGTTAATATCATAAGATAATAACCACTTGTTACCGTTTATAATATGCTAAAGAATTAATTACTGTTGTCACCTGCACACGATTCCGAAATAGCAAATGCTACTATTAGAGTAGCAATTCTCGAGCTTAAAAGCATTTGCATGTTCTAATTATAATAATATTGATTATTAAATACTGCCGTAGAAGTATGAATATGTATATATTTATACGCACACATACACACACATACATGTATATTATTTTGGACTGCTGCAATATGCAGTTTATTTTTATTAATGATTCCTATATCGAATATCGGAGCTGAAAATAGGGGTGTATTTGTGTCTCGGCGCAGTATCGAAATAATTTTATAATAATTTCGTTGAGTAACGAAGTACTCGGTATTGATGAACATACTAAAATCCGAATAACCGAAAAAGAATAAAACGTAAAAAGGAGGAAACTACAAAGTCAATCGTGAAGCAATATGTACTTAAATTTCTGGTTCGACAATCGAAAACTCAAGCGCGCGTTGCGCATTTGGAATGGCTAGGGACATCAGTGAGCTACGGCAGTTTTAGCATTATTCGACCGTAGCGACGTGAACAATGAAGCCTCTCTCTCTCTCCTTCTTCCTCACTCTCTCTCTCTCTCTCTTTCTCTTCTCATCCTTAGAACATCTGCAATTACTTCGACGCGTAGCGAGAGGGAGATAGAGAATCATTACACCTGCATTGTGAAGGCGTTTACGGCTTCTGATGCTCGGACCCCAAGGGACGTAGACAATATTCGAGTGGTCGTTAAAGGCGAGTGAGAATTTTCGGGTATCCTGTATATATAGTATATATATACATATACATATAATATATAGCATACCATCCAGGAAAACGTCTCGACGGGGTTATTACCGCTTAAGGAGCTTGAAGCGTTCGCGTTTTCGTTACGCCAAACTAATGATTATTATTTATAACGATGAGGAAGCGATTTGCGGTATGAGAAAGTGTTATCGTTTACATGTATCTATATTTACATCGTAATGTTATACCTCAACAAAGGAATGAAAACGTGTTATTTTTGGAATTGTCATTACAGTTGTAAACTTTTCTATTCTCTAACCTGCTTAGTTCGAAAATAATCGTCCGCAAATATAAAAGTTACCTTACTTTTCTATTGCATAAACATTCGCCAACCCTTTCATTCTTCGCATTGTTTCCAAGTCGAGTAAAAATAAAATAACAACGAAATAGTTGAATTGTTTATAAAGTTGTAGGTTTCTAAGATTAGCTCGTGGACACTTAAACGTTGCTATAACGTCTATTCATACTCATCAGAAAAGATTGCGACTAAAGCAATTGGCATAAAGCGCGATAACGTTAATCATTAATGAAGAAACTCTTTATACGTGTGTATGTGTGGGGCTTTCTCTCCTTCTCTAAATGCGAGCGATCGAGGCTAAGGCTAACGAACCTTGAGTCGGGTCTGCTTTAATGATGAAACTTCGTGCGAGGCAAACGTCTCTATATACACATTCATATGCAAACGTAAATACAGCTTGTAACATTTATTAACCGATCCATGGTGTTAGAAACCTTGATGATTTGTATTAAGATACCTTTTTAAATAGATTTCCATAATTTTTAAAATTCTGAGTCAAATATTGGAAAAAAAACTACTTTTTATTCTTTTTCTTATAAATTTTAATGAATATACCTATAACAAATGAAAATGTTGTTGTATTATTTAGTTATTCTGTTACTATTTTCGAATCGTCACTTCTAAATGTATAATCACGACAAAATTTAAAAATTCATTAGACTTTGATTTATTATGTCCAATCTCCTCTGAATGTAAATTTTTTTTCTCTCGATTATTCTTGGTCGTATTATTTTAATAATTACGCACGATTACCTAGTATATGAATAATGTATTATTATTATTCAATTTTAATATTATACCGATCGATTGCACGTAACCATTGAAAAAAAGGACAATTTCTTTCCTTTTTACGAAATTAAACGGAGAATAAATGAAGCTAATGAACAAACGGAGAATTCGTGCTATATCACACGGAACTTGCTTACGTTTCCTTTAATTTCCGGCTAGTAAAATATTCTCATCTTTGAATTTCCGAAAGTAAACTACCATGAGCTACCCTCTTAATACAATTAAATGTAATAAATGTATTACCATTTTTCTTATAAAAATATTTCAGTTATTGATATCAGTTTATTAAATTAAGTATGCATAGAATAATTAACGTTTTGCTGACATAATATCTCAAACATGTTGTAATAGCAATAATTAACATTGTAATAACAATCATTTACGTCCACATTTTGGAAATGACAATTATTTGCAGAAATAATTGATGTAAATTATACAATGTATCAAAGTTCTGTATCAAAATTTCTGTAGATTACATGCTAGTAAAGTTTTTTTACGTAGTTTAATTCGCGTAATATATTTTGTACCTCAAATCATTTTTATCGGTTAAAAACCTCGAAAACGTATTTATACAGACGAAAACATAAAATTTATTCAGGTAATTAGTCATGTAACTGAACAGTTTCCGTTCGCTTTGAAATTGTAGATACGCTTGAATGAAATAATTTATCAAAGGACAGATTCGGTACGTCAAAAGGTACCACTTACACGTCATATTGATTTTAACGTATCTATATATATATATATATATAATGAAAATAATTTATGTTTAATAGTATTGATGCAATTAAATAAACATTTTCATAGCATGTTTTATTTAATTATTGATTTTTACATATCGATATTTAAATATTGAAGTATTATTACACTGAAACAAATACATTTAAGGATTACTTTAACTTTAATGTATTAATCGTTTAACGCTTAAATTAATGTTTCAATAAAAAATAATTTATAACTTACTTTTTTTAAAGAAATACAGTGAAAAATGTGTATCAATTTTTTTTTTACAAATTCAAAATTTGGACATTGTTCAGAATATATATATTTCAATGATATGATTCTTACAAGGAAGTGGAAGAAGGGTCGAAAAACGATAGTCAACAAACCACGATTCTCTCTTTCTCTGTTATTTGTAACAAAAGTTTATTGCAACATCTGCGAGCGGTTAATTGATGCGCCCATATAGGAAGTAATGAAATTACCTTTCCTTTATACATATATACACGTATAGCCGTGAATCATCCTCTAAAGGATCCTGCGTTTAGGTCAAAGCGCGCGCGCGCTACGTATATACACATCGGTAGTGAAGATGCCACGCGGTTGGACAAAAGCAATTGCCACTTAAGCCGCAGCTGCTGTACGTCTCGTCGAGCAATAATGCGCGCACCAACCGTAATTCTAATAGTTATCGATTACGGAGAGTTTGCGCGCTCAATACTTTCACCCCAATTTAAGGGAAGGCTCAAAATAGTGCGACGATGATTTTATACGATACACTTAGTGTCGTACAATCGATGTATATACGTATATGTTACTGACTTTTTTTTTAACAACTACGTTTTTTATAACATTTGTTCTTGTTTTCTTTTCATTACACAATTTAGTACAGTATAGTCTACGATAAATTAAATTTTAATTTCGATATTAAACTCACTCGTTATATCGTGTTTCACGTATACTCCCAGTAGTAAAGTAGAAGCAGTCCGAATTTGGTCAGACCCGACCTGATTTTGGTATGAATATTGTTGACGTATATTCGGACATGAACATTCATGCGTGTAACTTGAGATTAAATGCAAAAGGCATCTTTATCGCAATACATTGATCCATGAAACATATAATTCAGAAACAAATAATATGTAAGAAAAAAACGATGAGTTATAAAAAAAATGAAAATTGTAACGATTTTGAATAGAAAAGCAGGGAGTCACCAATAGTCAAGAAGTTATATAAACTAAACTGCATATTCGATATAGACTAATGGTCATCTCAAACCGAGAACACTTAACCAAACAGGTCACACTTCCGTAATCACAGTTCCGTACGCGATACTCGCGGGAGATATCCCACTTAGTTTACGTTATCGAGTGATAATAAGCATCTCTCCTACGGAATGCTCAACCTCCGATTGTATACATCAGCTTTAGGATATATTAGCGCGCCTGCGGCTTTTCTCGGTGACGGGCGAGTCGCCATACATTCTTGATCAAGAGTCAGGAAGGTTATCCGTATATACATATATACATATATACATATATATATCTATGACCCAACTTCGTCTTGAAATTAATGGAGTTAATGGGTTGTTTGCGAAACCTGGAATAAGTATCAGGGAGCTTCCTCGGATCAACTGTGTGGGTTGGCTCTAACAGATATTCCTTTGATTTAATGCTGTTAGAAGGTTTTCTCATTAATTGTGAAAATTGTCAGAATGTAATTTAGAGTTACGAAAATTATCTATTACTTTAATAAAAAAAAACTATTCGTATCGAATATAATTTATTAGTTATTTAAATAATTACCTAAACGCCGGAAACGCTAAATTTAAATAAGAATTGTTGTATTCGTGCTAAAGATACTAATTGATCATATACGCACGAAGAGGAGAAATTAATAATTTAATATAAATCAAATTACACAAAGATCCGTATGAATGCGTCAATGCGCAAAATAAATTTCTTGTGTATTTTTTTATTATAATATCAGTGAGCTCACTTCACTGCCCTTATGGGCGTCATAAAAATGATGTAGGGATCCTGATAAATCGTTTAAAACCCTGGTAATAAATCTCGTCTAGTCCAACATTCCTTTTTTACCATCTCCTTCTTCTTACTATATATAGTAAAGAGAAACAGGCTTTTACACTAAGAAATTACGAAATCTCGCAGAGGCAACAAAGGAATGAAAAGAAAAATTTCAAAATAAAAAGAGAAGGCGAATAAGAGTTTCCAAGTATAAAAAGGATAAAATGAAAAGATTTCGCAAAAGTTTCTGTTTATATATACCTAGTATCACATTGAAGATAAAATAAACCGATAGAACTATTTAAATTCAAAGTATTCGTCCTGAATGTACAAAGTTGCAGAATATTATTACAATACTTGATAAACTTTCGGAAAAACAAGTATACACAAATAACGCAATAACGACAATAACAGAATGGTTAAAATAACGAGTAAGGTGATCAACGAAGTGTATACGTATTGTTATAAAATTTCCAAGAATTCATTAAAATTCACTAACGAAATTAGTTCAAGATGCTGAAGGAAAACAAGGTTATATAGAATGTATTGTTCTTTATAATTACAATAATTTAATAATAAATACAATTAGAGATACAAAATTTTCTCAAAATTGATAGTTAATATACCGTTGTATCTCTATATAAAATGTACGAAAGAATGAATGTTCAAGTAGTATTTATAGTTTTGGTCATCACATTAGTATGTTCATACCCTCGTCATCATCGTCATCAAGGTCTTCCTGTTGGTCGCATTCCCAAGGGAGCCACTATTGACGTGGGACGTTGGGATAACCCGTGGACATATCCATTGGGATTGCTGTCTCTGTAATAGCCGTTGATGCACATATACTACTTGATATTAGAAGCTCAACGCCAACAATGTCCTGTACTGACTTGGAAAACTATGATTACTTATATATTAGTTTCCTGATTATTTTACATCTGTACATATATACGTCGGTGTTATATTGAAATGTACGATATTCGTATTCGATACGATATAAGAGTAAGAAATGTGATATGCGAACTGAATATGCGATAATTAAAAGCAAATATTGAATACACTTACTCGTAACATCACTCTTGCAAGTTTTATTGATTTAATTAAACATTCGTATCGAATCGGTTATTTCGCTCGTTTATCAAAATTTCCATCTAGTGCATTATTTATCCTCCCACGTTGAGAATTCTCTAAGAAAACGAATTTAAATCTTGGACGCTCACATTTCTCATTTTTTTGTTTGTCATCACGAGTGAAGGTCACTTCTTGGAATCCCTTCGGCGTATTTCTAATTCGTAGTAAAGTGTCTCTCTTGAATATCAAAAGTGTAACACCCCCGTTTTCATTCTAGTTTTTGTTTGTTCCTCTTTCGATGGAATGAGCCGTGAATCCAGAAAAAAACAAGATTCTTTTTTGAGCCTGCCAAAGCGATAGGTTGTTCAGTACGAGAAGTGGGTGTGTGTATATCATGTATATATATGCAGCATTCCATGTCAAATCAGCAGATAAAAGTTTTGAGATTATTGATATATCATTTTGCTAAACAACTCCTTTTTAAACCTAGAATATGTAAACTTTTAAATGCTTTACTTAGTATGTCAAAATTGATTAATAACCAAAAACAAAAATAAAATAATTCAAAATTGAAAAGATTTATGTTTATGGGCAACTGGCAGTTATTTTGAACTTTCTTATTTTTGCAGTTAACTTTAAAAAAAAGTGTACATATCTTATACTATTAATTTTTCCACTTAGCCATTTGGTATACACAAAATACATGTAAATAACAGTATCTGATTTTTTTCAGTAATATCAATTGTGCCAAATAATGTCAAAAATCAAAATATATGATTTTTAGTGCCTTGAGGTCAGTAAAAGTACAATAAAATTAAATTAATGGTTACAATTTAAATTTCATTGAAATCATCATGTAATTTCCAACCTAAAAGGTATGTATCATTTTTTTGTAGAATGCATATATTTTGAGTTATAAGGTCATAAAAATTGGTCATATAAGTGCAAAACAACAAAATTTGTGTTTTTTGGTTATTAATATCTTTTTAGTATACCTAACAAGAAGAGGTTCAACCGTCTGGGTCACGGAGTTTGTTGCAACTTTGGTAACTGTTGTCTGGCACACGAATATGAAAGAATTTATGTGAATTTCAATCTCACAAGCTGTTCGACAAAAGTTCTACGCAGATAATTAAAAATTATAAAAAATTATGCTTCCGTTTAATTACTGATAGCTCAAAAGCAATTAGAGATAGTTTGACGAAAAGCTGAAATCAAGTAGATATGATGCAAAAAAAGATGCTTAAATATTTTATTTTGGACAAAAGTTATAGAAGAAATAAGAATTTAATGATATTTTGGCCTAAAAAGTCCATAAAATTTTAATACTAAATTTTCGGTAAAATTTCGTCTTATTCTATTTTCTTCTATAACTTTTGACCAAATTAAAATATTTGATATTGATTGTCATGTGTAGGTGTAGCTTCATTTTTCTAATTACATTTTATATAAAAATATAATTTTATCAAAACTTAAAGTATGATAAATTTTAGGTTGAAACAACTAATTCTCCCAATCGCATACCTATATGAGATACTCATACGGTACGATTACGAAGGAGCAAAATATCGCGATTTCCAAACGAATATCGAAAAAAGTTTAAAATTAACTACGCTGCCCGCTAAAAGCTACATATACCTTTCGAATACGAAAATTGCTAAAACGGATAATTAACGTCGGATGCCGAGTTTTCCTTTCATCGTGCACAAAAATTTTATCGCGCAATTTTCCATTTGAATGTGTGGGTACGTGTATATATATATCTATATACTTTCTGAACGCGGAGGTCAATTTTTTTAAATTTACCGACCCGCTTGAACTTTCGCCGTAGACATTATTTTGCGGATTTTACACTCTTGAGCGTGATGCAAGGAAATTTTTATACCTATATACTTACAAGCTTTTCAAATTTATACGGCTTAAGATGGTAAAATCGCATTTCGATGCGTTTATCTGAGATCGAATCTATTCTTTATACTACGTTTCAATGGAACATTCTCGATGATTATTTTATATCGATTTATTTATTAAACTACATTGATTTTAATGTTTTATCATTTAAAAATATCATTTATAATATAGGGACATTATAAAAACGATAAAATACAATTTATTTAACGAATAATTGATGATGCCAATATTTATTTAGATGAATTTCGTGTTTAAGAAAAACGTTTTAAAAACGTTTTGAATATTATAATAATAGATCCAGATATAAGATT
Source organism: Theocolax elegans (assembly GCA_026168455.1). Classification (NCBI taxonomy): domain Eukaryota; kingdom Metazoa; phylum Arthropoda; class Insecta; order Hymenoptera; family Cerocephalidae; genus Theocolax; species Theocolax elegans. The sequence continues at coordinate 75,342,008 of CM047427.1, forward strand.
ATACGTATAAACTAGATTCAAGAAATAAAATAATTAGATTTAATTTAATGAGGAGCTTGACATTTCGTAGTATTAAAAAACATTGCATTCATTCACCTTCATCGAGCTTCTGCGCTCGACAAGATAGGGGATAAAAGAGAATGAAAGCCATGAGAAAAAAGGAGATAGAAACAAAAAGAAAGAAAGAAATACAATAAAGAGAATAGCGCTCGAACCCGGAGCTTTAATATGCTGAAAAATGTGGATCGATAACCTCAACTTGGGTGTCTTGGGCATCTCGCCCACTCGTTTCCGGGCTTAAGTCTTCTATCTTAACTTCTTTTTAAGCGAGGGAAATGGAGAAAGAGATGTATTTATTTTGACATTAAAAAACGAACCGGTATATTTTTTCGAATTTTATCGCTAATTACGATGTTTAAAATAGGGTACGCTATTTTAGAATTGCATAAACTTACCCGTTTATTTTTAAAATAATTGTCGTTATTTACCGTTAATTTAATATTAAGCTCTCGTGCGACTCATTTTTTTAAATTGTTCATGAGACATTCAATTTATCGAGTATAAGTACGCATGGACTTTGCGAATACAAATGAACAAGTGCACATAATGTAATCGAATTAATATTTACATATAAATTACACTTGCATGTAGATTACAGGCGTTTACGAGATAGAGACTAATCGAACCTCGAACAATCGCGTACTAGGTTTAAATCAAGTAATTGTATACATACAGATACGAGGAAGAGATTATATAGAAACGAAAATTATATATGTACATCGAAGTAGAAGAAAAAAGTATTCTATTCACTTCCCTAATTTTTCATTAAAATTAACGAATCTCTTATGAAAGCTCAACTTTTCTCTTCCTTCTACATTCTGCTGGATAAAGCTTACGAATAAAGCGAGAAGTGTGCGAGCGTACGCGTTTTCCTTTTGTCGAGGGCATGTAACGAAGAAAAATCCGAACGCGCGAAATCATTACTCAAAACGAAATCTCATTTTCTTCAAGGGAGGCTATTTTTCTACCTGTCCTTCTTCACCGCGCATTCTGCGCAGTTGGAAAATTGTATTCGGATTGTCTGTTTGAATCATTTTGCTAATTCTATCATTCTCTCAGGATTTTTCTTAAAAATGTCTCACGCCGTTAAATAAGTGAAATATAATTTAATCAGTTAATTAAATCGTGCATTTTACTTTTTCCAAAGAACAATTTCTTTTTTAATTACGTGGGATTATCGATTACAAAAGTTAATACAAAAATTATGTGGTTTAATTATATTTTGTACAAAATAAAAAAGCAAAAATAATTATTTTAATCGAAATTACGTTATGAATTTAATAATTATTAATGTTTTTATATTAGACGTTCCTGGCCATTTTTAAACTATTAATTTACCGCTAACTAAATTCCTAGTTCGCAAACTTTCGTTCGACCGACATAAAATTAAAGTTTCCTTTATAAATTGATTGACGTATATTAATTTGCATTATTGAAAGGAAAATATTCAGTATAATACAAAATTGTTGTATTGTAATAGTAAATTGCACATTTCACAGGAATAATTGAATTACATTTTCATTAAAAAAAAACCTCGAAATACATTACACCATAATTTGATCGATAAATTATTTTATTAATATTCGTAATTGCATACATTAAACCAAACACCGTAACTCCATAAAGCCTAAAACCTTACGCCATAAATCTGAACACTCCTAATATATTCGTACCTCATTATAAACTTTGAATCCATAAAATTAGTACCACGTACCTCTACACACCGAAACTTTATATTACAAAATTTTATTAATCGTATAATAATTACTAACAACAACAATAATAATCCAAAATATTCATTAATACCAAGCGAAAAACAATGCGTAAATTTTCAATTAACTTTAAGTTGCTAACGTTATTATACCAAAATTTCATTAGCGATTGCAATTTAAATAAAACAAGAAAAACGAAGAAAGAAAAGGGAAGCATGCATTATATGACCGTACATGCAAACGAGGGAACAACTTGCAACATTAGAACAACCCGTGAACTATACGAAACTCGCAGGGGTTAATTACGAGAATTTTCGTGTTTCAAAACTGCCCCTCTCTCCCCCTCCGCTACCCTTCTACCTTCTGTTCTTCCCTTGTGCGATTATTACAAAAGGGTTACGTCGTTGCGTTGGCTATTTTCAACCTGCGGAATCCCACGAATTTCTAACGTTCGAATTTCCCTATAAGTCGTTTCCCGTTAAATTTTCTAAATTAATCCGACCTGAGTTTCACGGTCGGTGAAAGCTGTACTTTTAGTAAATTCTACTTCGGTGTTTTGTTGTTCTTTTTTTTTACGAAGAATCGATACATCCTTGACGCGCGAAACCTCAATTTAGACTCGAGCGTGATATTTTTGTCGACAGTCGTAATTGCGATTGGCGTGAATTAGTTAACCTTTCTTGAATGTTTATATGGATATTGTTATTTTCGTATCTGCGTTTGTTTCATTTGGAATTCTTCTTTTAGAGCGTTGCGTGTGGGTATTGCGTTCAAAGGATAATAATGGATATTATAAATTGTATTTGTTTTTTATTGATATATTTATTAATTCTTAATTAATATAATGGATATTTTTATCATAGATACAAAATATGTGTGATTGCTAAATGAATAATATATTATTTCAATCGAATACATTTAATTTTCACGCCTCGTACTTTATCACGCAGTTATACCGAATCAATTGATGAAAATAACTTTCACCCAGTACAAACGAAAGTAAAAAAGCCTCTATATATAGAAAATATCATTAAGCAACGTACAAATAAATACATTTAAGAAAATAAATTTAAAAAACAAATGTATGTGTAATATACAATAGAATCACGCATACATTTAACGAATTAAGCATAAAAAAATGGTTTATCTAAATTTCAAGATATCTAAATGTAGAATTACCAGTAGATCTAAGTGTCCTATTAAATAAACGAGTCACAATGAAGTTTAAAAAAAAACTTGACTTTACTTCCTCAGATACATAGAACACGCGACGAACTGGGATCTCGTTCCTTCACTCGTCCAAACTCACACAAATACACATGCCAACAAAGTAAAGTTAAACTTTGCACTTGGCACGTATGAAAAATGCAATCTAAGTAAATATGCAAACGGAAATTAAATTTCGTATTTCTGTATCATTTCAAATATATGAGTATATAATATTGATATTTCCATTGGTTGTCAATAAATTTACACAGATTAGAATAACTGACAGTATGGAATTTCATAAAAAATTTTTCACTGGATAATAATTTACTATTTACGTGTTTAAACTCTTTTAGTGTCTATATGTATCTAAATCAATTTAGAAAAATTAATAATATTTAATACTTAATGAATAAATTTTTATCGCTTAATATTTAAATATCTTTTAAATTCGATAATTATAAATGTATTCATCATTTAGATGATTTATAAACGTTATTACCATTTGATTAGTTGCCTGCAATTTCTGTTATTCCGTTTGAAATTCCATCACTTGACGGTATGGCTGCCCATGAATTTATAAAACGATATTACAATTTACAAACTCCGAGAATTGATTAAATTTTGTAATGAAGTATATCTCAAATTACGTATATTCATCTCCATGTGTACTTGAATCGCGTAACGTCGAAATTCGTTTTTATTATAATCGATTTGCATCAGTGGAGAGAAAAATGATTGTACATTATAGAAATTAAAATAAAATACGTTTTTACGTATGCGGAAGCATCATGTGTACGTTACATAATTTATAAATATAATTATATAAATTTTTTCATATACATTATTTATTAAAAAAGCTGAATACTTTTATTTTTAATAAGAGATTGTAATATTTGTGTAAAATTAATATTTAATTAGATGTTCGTATATTTATGATAAATTAAAAATAAACCTTGAATGTTTTAACAACGTAGATTTCATTAATAAGTTTCGTAGATACTAAAGACTTTATTAATTAGTTTAACTATTTTCGATAAACTTGAAGTATTCAATAACGAATGGAATTTTCACTTTATTAACTTCATTAAATCGATTAAAACCTAAGAATGTAAAAAAAATTAAATTTTTGTAAATAAATAGTTGATACGGTAAATAATTATTAAGAGTTTACAAGCAAATTTATCACGTTCCCTTGAATATTTGAAGGATTATTATAGACGGTAACGATAAAATTACCAGGTTTTTTTTTAATTAACAACTTTTTTTTAAAAATAATTCAATTCGCATCATTAGTCTCCGTATTGTATATGGATACAATGAGAATATTTTGCAGAAAAAAGAAAAGCGCTTATACGTTAAAGATTCGATAAAACTGCGGAAACCGCTCGGGGTAACGCGAATCCGTAATGAATTTCAATGGCAGCGATTTATGTTTAATGAAAGACGTATCAGGTGTGCTTCTTCACATTCCTTACAGACATCACACAGGTGAACGCATATGTGTATATATATAAAGAGAGAGAGAGAGAGAGAGAGAGAGAGAGAGAGAGAGAGAGAAAGAGAGACTATATGCGATGCGATGAAGAGTAAGTCCAGTCGATAATCGAGCTAACCCAATTCTTAGTGTGCGCGGGGCCGAAGCGATGTTATAGATAGCCTGGCGCTCGGTAACCTCGCGCTGTGTCATCGATCCGCCTCTCTCACTCTTTTACAAAAACGAGAGGTAGGATGCACTTTCATACCGAACCCTTCACCGCGTGTGATAATTTCAATAATGGAGTGAAAGAGAAAGGGAATAATGCGTAAGACGTGTGTGCGAACCTACGTACAGACTTACGTTTCTTTTATTAAACACTCGTTTTTCGTCAAATGAATTATCGTTTCTTGTGAGTTTCTTGTGAGTTTCTTGTATATAGATAAAATTTACCTAAAGGGGTGTATAGATATTTTTAATATTTCATCACTGATATAACTAATTTATAATGTACATTGATGGTAAAGAAAACATATTCTCGAATGAGTTTCTATGAGCAGAGATGTTTCATAGCCTAAGAAATTAACGAGAGGTTTTTATTTAATTTCTATACAAGAGTAATTGTGTACGAATACTTGAAATTATGAGAATTATTATGTATATAAGTAACTTACTGTATAAATATTTAATCATCTTTAAGATTTTTTTACCAAAGTACGGTCAACGACTTATGTATATACCTTCATTAATTCAAATTTTTTATTACATTTTTAAAGTTTGAGTATAGTTAACTTCAATACACATGAAATTACAAATTATGTAATTAATTATCTGCATCAATGTCTCTCATACTATACTTAAAGAAGAAAATATAAATTTTTTAAAAACATTTTTTCCGTTGTACCGTATTCACATTTTGCAGTTTCTAAAAGTAACCTCTCGCATGGCGCGAAACTTGAAAAGTAGATTTTTACATTAATACGCTAATACTTTAGCGAGGAATAAAAAGAGAACTTGGTACCGAAACAAACTTCTTTGCGAGAACGAATATAAAAATATATCCGTCTTTCGTTCTCTTTGTCTAGACGCGCGCAGACTCATAAAAAAAACGAAGTAAAGTTTCTTTTTTTCGATTCACCTTACCTTCGCGTTGGGGGTGTTATAAAGCTCACGGCTGTGCACAAAGGAAAAATCAAATTTTTTTTTCTCCTTACTTCGTTTTTTTTTTACACTGTATAGATATAAAGACTGAGTAGTGAAATAAAACTTTCGCGAGTACCCACAATGACTTGGCTTTTTCTCGTAAAAGAAGAATGGTATAAAAAGGAAAGAAGAAAGAGAAGGAGAGACAAATCAAAAGAAAGAAATAAATATCTCATTACACATCGGCTTTGTTAGCATAATTTGAACCGAGGAAACGTAGAGTTTCTTTCAATCTACTACCAAGTTTATTTTTCATATTTATACAGCCACATATCTACACATATATTATATAAGTAATTAATACGTTTATACTATTTTTAGATAACTGTTTCTAACGTGATTGTTAATTTAAATTTAAATATTATTAATTAACAATATTCTTAAAAAGTCCCTAATATTTGAATCATATATTCGTTAAAAAAATAAAGTTGAACTACATCGTATTTCAATCTGTAAGAAGTGGTGCTATTTCAAGACTTATTATATACCGAGTTTTCTAAAATACCACCGTAAACAAACATAATAAGCATCCTTAGCGTTGAGTGAACTTTACAAAAAGCTGAGCAAGCATACCCGATTAGGAAATGTGGAAAAAAATGTAGAGTAAAAATAAAATAAAAAAAAGGGCACACACTTACTTCACCATCGTTTTGAGAAAAATGAAATTACCGTGGAGTATGTAGTAGGTAACTCGTTGAAGGGAAGGTTGAAATCTAACCAAAAGCTTCTCTTTCTCTCCTGACTGGTGGTTCGGGTAGCATAACGGCATGCCATTCTCGAACGCGATTGCTTGGGCGTATGCTCTTACTACCCGAAGGCCTGCGACTAGGGGAAGTAGTATAGACCAGTGTGCGTGCGTACCGAAACGAGGAGAGTGACTATACGGCAGCTGCACACCAACCGTTACCTTCTATCTCTCCACAGCTAGCTGCCACGTTTTAAGGTTTGCCGGTATACTCTGCGCAAGGTATACACAACCAACCACTTTCTCTCGAGTTCCCTATACACGTATACCTGTCTGTTGCGAAATTTCGATCCTCAAGTTACACTTCGAGTAATGTTCCAGTTCCTCAACATCTTTGTTTTATCAATCGAAGAATACTAAGCAACGTCGTTAACTTTTCTCTTATATTCAATTTAATATTCACCATACAGCTGATCGGTGGTTTGCCGTATTAAGCACATCGAGTGATCGATCATTTGAACAGTTTGAAATCGTGACGAACGAGGGTAATTCGAACAGTACCATTATTACTAATATACCCGGTAAATTTCAGTATGGTACTTAGAGAAATGTTATTCGCATCAGGAGGTACCATAACAACGAGCTCGATAACGTTCCATTATTAATTAGACCGAGGGAGGGAATGAAAACCGAGAAAGAGAGAGAAGAAAGTCAAGTTAATGAGTCGAGAGTGCGCTTAGAAGGATAGGAATAAGGGAAAAGAGAAAAGGGAGGAAAACGGCAAATTTGGGAGTGAGGGAGACGGCGAACGAAAGAGAGACAGAGAGAAAGCACGCGAAAGAGAGAAGGGTGGATTGACGTGAACTAAATGAGAGGGGTTGAAGAGACGAGGAAAATGCGAGGAGAATATAAAGAGAAAAGACTTATTTAAAATGCATGACGACGTACAAGAACGACAAGACAAAGACAGATATATTGAATTCTTTTATTGCGTGCTATTGGGTAATGAGGCTAGTTGTTTTTCTCCTCAAAAAGTGATGAGAATTAGATTTCGTTCAGGGGTGGGTTTATGAACTGATTTAGTCCCGTGATATAATTCTACTTAATCGAGGTGAAATCCGTAATGTCATACCTATGGACAACAGATTTACATTAAATTAATTAATTATCGCCTAATGTTATATTCGAAATACTTGTTCAATTACAAGAATCAAATATTCTTCGACAATTATTTCTTTTTTGTTTTTTGTTATATTTATAATTTATGTCTGGTATTACAGAAAGAAATGAAAATAATTCTGTTAATGATGGCAACACCACATAATATATGATATTTTTATCTATAGATACCGAGATAGAAGAATATAAAAAAAAATCAAAGTAGAAATGCACCAATTTCGTTTTTTTTTCGTCAACGATAAAAAGCGGCGAAAAAACTACGGCGTCCAAGTAATTTATTAATTAAATAGTCTTGATTGACTAATTGCATTACCATGGGCTAGTTCACGCATATTCGTAGCTATATCTCGGTTCTCGATAATTGAAAGTGTTTTTACCAACCGGTTTGTGTACATGGCTTGCTCACTCACAGCAATAACAATTACGCAAATCAATATGCGCGTCATACGGTAACTTCTCTTTCTCTCTCTCTCTTTATTCTCATTTTCTTGTTATTTTTTTCCGCGCGAGCAATGGAAAAAAAAAACAAAAAAGGTTTGCTTGATGATGCCAAACACGTTCAAATTAATTATGTCGTCCAATAACAATTGGGAGAATGAGGTTTATCGGACTAATCGAAAGTCGATTTTGACGTAGGTTTGAATTTTTGTATCTAAAACTATAGTGGTTTTAATTAAAATGTCTGAATTTAGGTGACGAATAAAATTTCTAATCTAAATTTAGAATAAGGCTAAAAATAGAACTATACATAGCATTTTGCACGAATCAACTGTACGACTATAATTTTTAAACGATTTTTATTCCTCTTCAGGTTTATAAAATGTCAGACTTTAACAAAAAGTGATACGAATTCATATGACCAAAATCATCGAATAAACGTAGTTAAAAAGTGATCTATAATTAACTCACATTAAAACAAATGTAAAAATTGATTCAAAATAATGTAAATAAAAGAAATTGTCGAAAAACCAGTAGTATGATCGAACTAACATTCCGATCTTTATTTATCAAAGTGACTATATCGTAAAACGTCAATTAGAATATCCGTCTGGAAATGACAGAGCGAACTGAAAAAAGAACTGTTAGCAAAGAAACGTGGTTACTCTTTCGACGTGGAGTGGCCAGCTGCTCGTGTCTACTTTCTTTTTACGCCATGTTTGATTCTTTATGTCGAACGGGAGACGCATTTTTACTAGTTTATTTTTGCCTTTGAAAGAAATCCTCTATTACGTCTGAGCAAACGGAAATTTCGTCTTGTTTCAATTCCTCCGCCGTATTTGCGTCTATGAGTGTAATTGCTCAGTAAGATTCTTTTCATTATTTTTTTTCTATCTATCTATCCATCTATCTATCTTGTTCTGCGATTCTGTCCACGTTGCGAAAATGTTCTAATTCGCGCATGTAATTTTACTAATTGCTCGAAATAATCATGAAAATTAAAAGTTTGTTAAATTTTACGACAACTTTGTGCAATTGCAGAGATTAAAGCGCCCGTTCTTTAGCACATCACGTGGTTTGTTTCTTTCTTAATTTTTATTTTTTGAATAATGAATATCTTGTTGCTTTTTTTCTATTCTGCTCACTTAATTCGTACTGCGTTTCTTCTTTGAGAATTTGAATTTGTATAATTCATAAGGAGGATCTTAGCGCTCTAGATTTTGAAAGATGTTTTATTTATTGTACAAAGTTTATTAAATAAAGCTATATAGCTTATCAGATGTAGTCGGTCGAATTTCCGATTCTTGTTACATAACTTTAAAACGAATTATCAATAATCCTATTACAGTAATATATTAATACCTCTTATCTTGAATTTTGCAGATGTATCCAAGGATCTAGAAAGTTCGCAGCTGCTAATAACTGAGGCATCGTCAAAGGTAAATTAAATATTTATGTATTAGAGGATCTTTGAGGTATAAAAAATAATTTATTAGTACCCCACATATCCATTTACAAGATTTAAAAGAATTTGATATTATTCAAATCCAGTATAGTAGATGCTTTTTATTTTATAAGTAACAAAGTTACATATTGAAACTTCAAAAGAGCCCTTTGGAACTTACTTCTTTTATTTTTTACTGTGGGATTTGCAGAGCACATATAATCAAATTTACGACGAGGAGCAGCTCGTACTCTTTTTTTTTGTACTGACATTTTGATCACACAGATTTATATGAAATTGAAAATTTTATTATATACGATGTACTACTAAATTTAATTAACTTTTGTAAATATTTTTTGATATTCGGAGTCATAGTTCAGTAGTATTTTACTTATCGTAACTGATTAAATTATACAAAATTACTATTCCAAGGGACTTGACGATCACTGTTGTTGCACATGACATTCAGATGATCAATATTTAGAATCGTGAGATACGTACCCGATTAACGCAATCTCTTGGAATATTTGACTATATGATCCCTACATCTTCTTGTTATGGTCTTACGTTAATATTGAATCAAACACTGGTGGTATGGATTTTCAATGGAGACTTAACAATGCGCTTCAAACTGGGTTTTAAAGGCTTCAATCCAGTGTTGACTTTCCTAAGTGCTTCCTGGGCTCTCTATATCGATCCAATCGAATTGGGATAATTTAAGAACCCAAAGAATTTAGAAAACGGATGCTTCTAAATCACGTGGCTTAACCTACTATTAAAGTAAGACGAACGTCTTTCCGTACTTATTAGACTAGTTAAACTCAAACTTTGTTTTCGCATGTCCTTTTCTTTTTCGGGGTTATTTAATCCTTTTTAAGCACTTTCTGAATAATGAAAATTTATTACTCCCGTGCAAAGGAGATTATTTTTCATACGATGCATTTCATAATTCTATCGTAACAAATTGGATATTTTTAATCATTTTGTATATTCTTACGTTTAACTACAGCATTTATTTTTTTTTATAAAAAATAAATTATATAAGCTTTTTAAAATTAGTTCCCGAGACTGCGCACAAAGTAAAAAATGAGAAACAATAATTTCTCAATAGTATTCGAAAGTTGAACCGAACGATCGACAAATTGAGAGAAGAAGAAGTAAAGGAAAAGCACACGTGCATTGTAAGGAACAAACGAAGTAGATAAATTGAACGATGATATTTCAGGAAAAATAAGTTCCTTGCCATTTCGATTCAGTTGATCGAACAAAATCTCGATCGCGCAGAGAAATCAAATGTTCATCGACATTGAATACATGTAACATCTGTATGTATATATACAGGGAGACATATGTATATTCGAGAGATATTTCTTTGGTAACAAAACGGATTTACCAACGTTACCGGTTCCACGCAGCAAAATTCTCGAGCTCAAAATCCACCTGTATGACTATGTTATGCAGACGAGAAACTGGGAGCTTTGGGTCATGGATTTCCGTGTAATCGAATGATAAAGTCCGCTTTTGCGATTTCGTCTAATTGAACCTTGTTCTCTCTATAGATAATGCCCGAGTTCGCATAAATTTATGAGATCTCGTGGTTAATAATCGTGGTACACGGTAAATTTTGATCCCCTACATACCATATTTCGTGAAACAGTCCACGACAGTTTTAGATTAATTAATTGAGTTAGGCGAATAAGAGAGAGAGAGAGAGAGAGACAGGGGGAAGAGAAAAAAATTGGAATGCGTCACTTTGGTTTACGGGCACAATGGGTATATTATTCAGTTCTTTGATCATCCAAATGCATTCGGACGCATTATTTAATTGTATTTGAGGTTGAATTCTTTAGAGGATATTACACAAATGGCTGATTTTTAATTATACTTTTATAATAATATACCTATCTTTGCTTGAAAAATTTCATTTCTTTTTGTATTTTTGTTACAGTGCGTTGTTTATTGTAATGAAAAAATTAGTTGGCCAAGGACGACGGTACTAATTGTAACGAAATTTACGTGTGGATTTTTTAAAACTAAAATAATATAGTTTGCGATAATCGTTAGTTGTCAATTTAAATTTTGCATGGTAATTAATGGCTTTATATTAAAACGTAGAACCAAGATGATATCGAGCTACAGTTATTTAAATTGCCATTTCGGCACCTAATCGATATATCGGAAAAATTTTAATTTTCTTGATTACATTATAAAATGTCGATACTTCGACAGTAATGAATCTTCGATTAATATACATATATATATATATATATATATATATATATATATATATATATATATAAGTGTAAATATTGTAAAAAAATTTTTTAGTTAAAATTTTTACGTTCTATTTCGTTAGTAAAAAAATGATGCGTCTCACAATCAGTGTAAAAGTAGAGGTCACAATCCAGCAAGAGTAGGTTAAATTAAATTGGGTTTGGTTTCTAGGTACAAAAATAGAAATGGTGAAGTGAAATTTCAAAAATCAATTTAATATTTTCATTTTTTCTTCGTGTTCCATATTGTAATACCACAAAACTTGGTAATATTACAAAAAACAGTATAAATTTCTTTAAAATATATTCTTGTGAAATATTATTTGTCTATAATTATGATATAAACAAACTTTATGAAACAAGGGAAAATGTGATTTATTAATGTAATTATTTCGTTTAATAAAGTTGCAAATACGGGTTCATAAGCGCATCAAAATTAAATAGTTTATCCACATTTCGACAAGAAACTTGGAAATGGTTGCAAAACAGTACACTCACTAACGTGAAGTTTATTCAAAATTCAACCTATAAATTCTCCGAACGTGACATAGCAAACAATGTAAAACAAATTAACTATAACGATTTAAAAATAACCCATTAAAAGAATCTACTCGTACGTTTAGTATATATTATGTATTGTAATTCTTTAAGTTATATTATAATTAATTATTCGTTAAATCCATCTTACAGCGATAATTGTTAAAAACAATCAATCTCGATTAAAGTTGAAAAAAAAGAAGAAATCCATGACCCGTAGGATTTGTAGACAGTGAAGGCCAAAATCGAAGACGAAGTATATGTAGAAAAAGAAGAAGAAGACGAAGAAGAAGAAAAAGAAGAAGAAGTAGAAGAAGTCGAAGGGATATCGGGGACAAGAGCGAGGCCAGGCGAGCAAGCACGACTAAAATTATCCGTCGCTTGGGTCGTGTATAGCCGTCGAGTTCGCGGGGGCCAACCGCGCATCGTTCCGAGTGGCTTTACGGGTTAACCGTATCGGCGCGCCGCCGGAAAATCAGCTGGTGTGGGAGGAGAGAGACTTGGTTGTGGCTTCTTCCTCTTCTTCTCACGGTTCGAAGGATTTTCGAGTATTCTCTTTTCCTATATACACACATATCTACAGAAATATGTGCGTTTGGCGCAATTATTAAAAATTAATTATGCATTTATTGGATACGCCATTACGTTATTATCAGGTGCAATTATTTCCAAATAAATTGGAAAAATATAGTAAAATATCGAGGTATTTAGAATTAAATATGTATTTTAGGAATCAACGTTAAAAAAATACGGAACAATTGTGCTATCATATATTGAATTTGTAAGAGCGCAAAATTATTGAACGAATAAATAAAATTCGGATGATACATAGCATACAAAATTGAAGCTATCGTAAAACTGTAATTGTTTAACAATAGAACGTAAAATTTTTGTTGAAACCCCGCGGCGTTACATAAAAGTCAATTATAAACCACAATAAAGTTTAATCATAGTTTACAATGGAAATTGCCGCTGGACTTTCCGGTATTACACGCATGGGTTTTGCTCATGTGTCAAACAAGTTTTCGAACGTTAGATATACGATCTTCCTGACAATGTCCTAACGCTAGCATTATACACAAATAACATGTAAATAGTGCACCACGTTTTATTACGTTTATAACACATTATCCATGCGTGAATACGTACACTTTTTAATTAATTAATTTAACTACGTATATTTAATTAGTCTAGAATTGGATAATTTATGCGTTTGATGATAATTAAAATTATTATTTTAACAATAATATATAGTTTCGATTATGTTTCGATAACAATTGCGAGAGACCGATTAATGCATAAGATAAAATGTCCCAATATTTGAATTTAACAATACTCGTTAGAATAAATACAAATTAATGATTTTCACTTCAACGTACTTTTGATCTTTTGTAATCACGTCGAGATGATACGTTACTGTTGCTTCTGTATTGAGCAATTGTACAAAAGTAGAATACAAATTTGATCAACTGATTTTCGTTTTGTAATATTATACAATAAGATATGGTATACATTCATTGATTGCTAATTAATCTATTTTAATTAAAATAAAAATAGAGGTTGTTGTTCACCTTCTTCAGAAGTTAATTATCAATATTCTATTCAAAAAGAATAAATTATTATTCTACGTGCCTATATTATCCTAGCAATATCTCAAAAAAGCTTACTTTTACCTCTTTCTTCAACTTTTTAAAAGTAACGCCGAAATTCAAGAAATTGATATTTTTTTATTCAACTTACGGCATTTTTTTGTATTACTACAATTATTTAAGTTGGATTAATTTATGTGATAACAATTTTCACAAAGCTAAATATAAAATATTTTTTCAAATTTTATACATATTTAAAATGCTGCGAAATTAGGAATTTTTAATGTCTCTTAACAATCCCAATGCAAAACATATAAACAGATTAGATACAATACGTATGTGTTACTTCTATTACTTTCCTAATTACTCCTTACTACTATCCTTCAAAATAAAATTTGTAGAGAATATAACACGTATGTGACAAATAGATATTACGTTTTAACTATTGTTTTCTTTACCTAAAATTAGTGCATTATTAAAATTGAAACTATGAGACGTACCGTGCAACGTGTTGAAACGGAACCGATTGTCATCTGAATTTGAAAGCAACAAATTGTTTCAGATAATAAACGAATGCTAAATATATTGTGGAAGTTCAAAAAAAATACTCATTTGGATAAACCATAGATTCAATGCTAGTCGATCCAGTTGTTCAGTTGGACAAAAGATGGATATACGTGTCTACAGTCTTAACATGCGTCGGATAGACCTTTAGCCAAGTGATCCTAAACTCCGTCTGGAAATCCGTCGGCGCAGCAGCGTTACACCAACGGTGTGCAATGCTCCGCGATCCCGAGTGAACCAGATTTTCGTGTTGATCGATAATAGCAGCCAAGGTGTACGTACGTGTCTGTGTCTGTGACTGGGTGTACGTGTACATGTATAATTGGGTCTTGCCTTCTCGCGTCCCCTGCCCTTATACGAAACCTCAAAGCTCATCACACGCGACATGCAGCTACGATTAGTACATATACTCGTCTCTCTCTCTCCCTCCCTCTTGCAGACTCGCGTGCCGATTGAGCTTTAGGTGAGCGAAACTCACCCGTGTACGTACACGCGTGTATCACTGGAGCCATTAAGCGTCTCGATGTGTAGATACATGCATATATGTGCACGCGTGTGTGCTTGTGCGTGCGCGTGTGTGTAGGTGCTTGCTTGAATATTCTATGCCGCGCGTGGCCACTCGAAATAATGATCGGTAATGGCACTAATGCTCAACTGGTGCATACAGGCTTTCTCCTTTCTCCTTTCTCCTTTCTCTCTCTCCCTCTATATAGATATATATATGTGCGCGCGCGTGTGTGTGTGTATTGTGGACCTCGTGAAGTTATTTTGGTTTTTAATGCCTTCGCAAATTCGTCGAGAAATTCATTGTTAATTGTAGGTTCAACGTACATTGCGAGCGAATAAATGAGATTTAAATTTTGAGACTCCAATGAAAATATTTTAAGTAGGTCAAGTGGGTCGCTACGTATATATATATATATATTTACACAGCATATATTTACACCACACATGGTCATAAATTATATAAATCACTCAAAACTCAATAATAAATTTTTTTATAACTCGGCTTCATCAATATCAATACAACTTGAAGAATATAATTTCACTTTTAAATGTGAAATGTTAGTTTGAAAGTTTTTTATTGGTTTAAAGAAATGTTCTATAAATTCGCATATACTTGACGTAAATTTGCATATTTTGTTCATTAGTTACAATTTTTTCGATTATCACTATAGTCTAACAACAAATAAACTGATTAATAACAAGAGTATCTGGTTATTTAAAATCATATTACATCTACCTTATATATATATGATCATTTCATGCACTTTCGTAAATATGAACATGCGTCATATTTTCCTAGATATGTCACCAGCAGATTACATGCCATCCTTTAAATATGCGATCGCAATAACACGCAATACGAAAAATATAAATTTGTTTTACATCTAATATAAAATGAAAACGTAATTTTTCAAAATAATAAAATCCAAATATTTAATATATTAAATAATTATATTGCAAAAGAGGATACTGAAAATCAAATCACTTAATGGTTCACGAAGATGGAATGACGTAGAAAACGATTCTGTCGATCGCATCTGTTTTTTACGAGAAGAATGCATATTGAAGACCTGATAAAGCATTGATTTTCCGTCCTATATATCTTACGTTGTTACTCTATTTGAGAATTCCACCAATTCTCGCGTGAAATTTAAATGTGTTATTTTCAAGTCGTTTATCCATATACATATATCTACATGCACGTTGCGTTTACCTAATAAATATAGGGAAAATACAATTTGGTTTACATCTACACGTAATGCACGTAAAGCTGCAGCTCAAAAATAGAAAATACATAGGAAAGAGTCAAACTCGAAAGGTGTTACTTTCAACCTACTGATTCAATCTCGAATCCTCATCTGCATCGCGTTAATCCAAGTTAGGAAGTTGGACTTTCGCGCGGGAAATTCAAACGTAGAAAATCCAGCGGTTCGCGCGTGTAACCCGTCGACTTATGTAATCGTGGCGACGTGCTGGTCTACCTATCCTACAACTCTCTCTCTCTTTCTCTTTCTCTCTCTCGCGTTCTATCTTTCGGTTTCCCAGGGTAAGGCTTTCGTCGCTCGCGGAATAATGTATGAGAAGCCCGGGGTAACTGAGAAAGCCAGAAATGCGCTTGACGCGACTCTTAGCATGAAAAATTCATTTTCCATTCTCACTTTTTCACCCAGTCGTTTTCTCTATTTTTAATACACGCCGAGATTTTTGTATACTTATATCCGAGAGCATAAAGATCAACCGAAGACTATATATATCTATACGCACGCAGATGTGTGTGTGTGCCTGTGTATATATATATGTCGTGCAAGCTCGTTTGTCACGATTCGAGACGGTATGTACTGTCTTTAACTCAAGGATGATGGGAGGCCATTTTTTAACGCCAACTAATCGATGGGCGAGCGTACCGTCCCAGACGGCAAACTCAATTCTAAAAGAATTCTTTATGAATTCGTATTTACCAGCATGAATTCTTGAAAGTAATCCCATTTCATACCATTAGAGTTCTTTAAAATTTCATAAAGAATATTAACAATGTCCGCTTTTTTGCGTATAAAGAGTTCTATAAGTACATCTAAAGAAT